>CM066033.1:913433449-913712300 GCA_033557465.1 Ichthyophis bannanicus
ATCAACAGTGAAAGACAGATGTAATGAACCCCAAACGTGGAAACCACTACCCATACCGTGTGTTTGCATCAGGTGTAGCTCATCAATCGCTTGAGCCACTACACCAACAATATCAGGAACAACCTGACGGTAGACACTGTCAGCAAAAAGGCTCGAGATCCACCATGGCAAGCCAACGTTGATGACGGTCCAGAGTTTGTGAATATCTGTAAACACAAATGAAAACAGACCAGTGCTTAATGACACCAAAAGAAACCTGTTTTCTCAAATGCACACAACCACATGTTGTCCATAATGTTGACAACAGTTTACACCACTATTTACGAGGTAGCAAAGTCACAACAAACACCCAGAGGCACACAACGCCCTAACAGCACATGAACTCGTATGATGTCGGAGCAATGCAACATACACACAGGGCAAACGACACAATACAACACACCCACAGTATGGAAAATGTCATAATTGACATCTGTAACACATGGACTGCATGTGCACAGGTTGTAGATCTGTTAGATATACACGGCCGCCAGGGTGACCATGCAATGATATCATGGTGTTGTCTGAGAGTACATTGTTTGGGAGACAGAAGAAAACCGATGCATCCAAACATCACAATACAACAACCTACACACACATGCAGGTCTGTTTTCAACATGTCACAGATGAAAGTGTGGGTACGAGGACATGCCTTAACCAAGACACAAGGGAATATGAGTGACACCAGCAAGAGATGGTTTACTGATTGCCTACACGTAGAATATTGGAAAACAAATCCTCTGTGGCAATATGACAGATCAATAGGAACATTATGATTTCAATTAGCATTAGTGCGGTCACACACAATGTCTATGGTACAACCACCTAACAAAAAACCAAAATGATTAATTTGCGATGTAGAGACACATGGCAAAGCACCAGACCAACACCCCATCCAAACACCACGTATGTACCTCCTGCACATGGAGACACAAGATAAGCAAAACACGAATGTCATGTGATAGCCATATGCAATCACCACACAGAGGCACACCTTCAATGTCCCCAGCTATCACAACCCCACACAAGAGCCACTCAATTAATGACTGCTCCCTATCAGACAATGTACAGATCACATACATGTCTAGCAAGGCATCACGGAGATGTCTAACGAGATCCCTGAGGTGTGTTGTAGATGTGTTCCGATCCCTCCCTTACCTCGCCATTGTCCGTGTACTCACAGAGCAATTCAGGGGTAAATATGCGCACACCATTCTGTTGATCTCAGTCGCAGAGTGCACTTATAAACCTTTTATCACCATATTGTGACAAAAGACTCCTCTAACCTGTTTAATGTTGTGCCAAAGTTGTATGTTAATCCATTCACAATAGGGAAAAGACATTGGATATCTGCCGCTCCCACCTCATGTGATTCCGCTATCCATAAAAACATCTCCTGGTTTGATACATCTCATACACGGTCTGTAATATTAAACAGTTAATTGTTCTGATAGATGTGCACAAATAACATGCATAATGTTGTTGCGGTGTTTAAAATTGGACCACCCCATGTCTGACATGTGACAAACCCCTGAGGGCTGCTGGCCATCCCCAATGTGTTAGTTAGTCCGGAACAGTTGAAACATGCAGTACCCTACATGTGCACCTATGATAAATAGCGGGCACCTATGTCTGTGTATGTAAGTCAACATAATCATGCCTTGCTTGTGTCTGCAAGATATTTGCTCATATGGTCTGTGTTCACGTGACCTACACACATACACCCCTGTAGCTAACGCATGATGGATGATGTTGCAAGAGCATCAGCAAGATATGCCATCCAATCCATTAATACCTGCTATACCACAAGCAACACCCACATGCTGTGATCCAACTGGCTATTGTAAAACACCCGTTGCTGTATCTGGCTTATACATCTCACCATGTGTGTAGATACCCCTCACTGCAGTGAAGGTAGACTCACCAAGTTAAAAGTGTTTTATCACAACCCCCTGGCGGCACAATGCAGAAGGTCCCCATCCCTAACCACATCCATGTCATGGCTACCTTATCAACAATACATTTTGACACACGTCATGTTTGACATCCACATACCACCCAAAATGTAATATCACTCCCCCTACTAGCATCACTATGTTTATTGTGCTTTATGTGACATGTTGCTACACACATGAAGAGCACACAAACATAGGTATGTCACAGGAGCCTAATACCAACCTAAACCTCACAAATTTGTCTAATCGTAGCGCTCCACAATGGACAACAGTCAACAACAGGGAGTGACCGTCCCCATGAACATATCAACATATGGCTGACACTGTGTGGCACACATATCAGGTAAGATAACACCTTCTGGTCTGACAACAGCTGTTTATATCATAAGCATACACTACCTGTGAATTGCACCCTCCAAACAAACCACACGAGATACCAACAAACCCCCACATCATCTGCCACCAACTGCTGTTGTGCAAATCCCACATTATTTGTGGCACACCATGGACATATGTGATGTTGGCATTCAGACTCAACTGGTACTGCAGTGGGTCATCCAGATGCCATGTTAACATTAACACATCACACCATACACAGTACACACATGGTCTAGCACATGTGTGGCGTAAGCGACTTCATACGTACAGGAGAACAGCTCTGCAAGCAACCGCCGCCTGAACGCTGAGCCCTCCCGTGTGTCACCACTGGCACGTACAGGGGGGCACAAATGGATCCTCCTCAAGATCCTCTTTAATTTCTGCAGGGATATCGTGCCTGAGAGCAATGTTTGTGCAGGATGCAACAGGCTATGATTATCTCGGCAACAGTGCGTGGCTCATATTGTAAGGCCCCGCCTGTCCTATCCAGACACCTGAAGCGACTCTTCAAAACGCCAAAGGTGCGCTCTATGACAGAGCGGCTGGCGGCATGGGCCTACTTGTCCCTCTGCTCTGCACGTGTCCGTGGCTGACGAACAGGAGTCAGCCCAGGGGCGACAACCAATATCCTGCATCACCTGCAGAAAGAATGTTGCATGTAAATGTAGGGGTCCATGTGACACCGTCCTGACAGCTGTGTCGACATGAGAAAGAAACCAACAAGACCGTGTGACAACAATATACAGCTGCAAACTATGCAGCTCTATCAGATATACATATGATGACATACAAGCTAAACATGGCTTATCCAGCCCGTAAACACATATCAAATATCACAAACGACCATAGTCACCCTTAAATAATGTGGTGTGTGTGTGTGCTACATGCCTATGGTGATGCAGTTACTGTCCACATCTGCAAACCCACAATGGTGACACCACAATAGCAATCCAATGCTCCCATAATCACAGGGTATGTCTCATCAATACCAAGGGAAAACACACAGCCATTTGCGTGTGGCAAACATACACACCATGTATGCCATGGTGGTAGGTAAGTATGAAAAGCATATCACCTGTAGTCATCCTGTTTATGAATGGCAACATATGATGTTTATTTTGTCAGGCAAAATAAACTGTGTTTTGTTGCGCGCCAATGCCTGTCATAGCCATAGTCTTCCCAGTCCCCATCCTGTACCACATCCCTCTGAAGGTGCGTTCGTCCAACATGCACACTGTGCCCGTCATTAGTTTGCCCCCAAAACATATGCATAGGCACATAACCGTCCGCTGTAGCTGGTGCCCATACCATGTGTATGCACCCACGTAGTCCCCTTGCTGTAAACTGTACATTTTACACAATGTGATGTGAAATGAGAATGGCCAGCAAGATGGCACAAACGTACCTCAACTTACAGTGTCCAGAGGCTACTGTAAGCAAGACATATTGTTGCAAAGTCTGCTGTGACATAGGCAATATGTCTGTCCAAATATATTCACACGTGTTTTCCCTGCTGTAAACCTCAACATCATATATCAGATATTAATATAAACCTACTCATGTCAGATTTTGAGCCCTGGGTGACAACTCCATCACAGAGTGCGTGTGTCAAACTGACACGCACATGACATGTGTGGACTATTAGGGTTATCCAGAACCAGACATGTTAAATGACGGAGAAACATTATCCAGCAATTAAACATCATCACAGGTGTATGTTGTGGACAAAACCACCCCACCAACCACCCCCCCCAATGTTTGCATATGCTACCAACATGCACTATGAGGTCATCATCAACACATAGATGTCGCACTGAGGTGGCAGCACATGTACAACATGTGCATATAACGGTCATAGACTGTGAGGATAATCACTGTAGGGTTAATGTTTCTAGTCGTACAAGACGTACAAAATCATGTAATAATGTATACAAACACCAGTCCTGTGACTAACATCAATCATATGCAAAGTGCATGTGTCAAACTATATAAAACCTCTACTGTGATCACAAATAGAAACATGTATAATGACATACAGAAATAACAGACCCTGACATACTCACCCAGCAAGATACATTCGCCAAAACGTCCCTCCTCAAATTGTGTGAATATTGCCGAGTGATGCAGGATATAGGAGTCATGGGTGGACCCTGCAAACCTAGGGACCACATTCAGAATATGCTGATTTGCATCACATACAACCTGAACATTCAGGGAATGGTAGTGTTTGCGGTTGCGGTACGCTACCTCCCTGTCTCTAGGCGGGACCAGGGCAACATGTGTGCAATCAATAGCTCCCATCACGTGTGGTATCCCGGCTAATGCCTCAAAGGCCAGGTTCAGGGTCCACCATTGTTGCCTAGTGTGGGGTATGGCTATGTAATCCCCCATCCTCTGACCATGGCACGCAGTACCTGGTGGAGACATCGTGAGAAGGTGGGCCGGCTCATGCCACCCACTGCGGCCACAGATGTCTGAAAACAGCCGGAGGCAAAGAAATGTAAGGCAGCAAGGAGCTTGACTAAACCAGGTATGGCATTGGACCGATCCGTCAGGGGCTCGAGGTCAGGTCTAAGATCCTCATAGAGACCCCTAATAGCCCTTGTGCTCAGTCGGTAAAGGGAGATGACCTGGTCCTCTCGCATGTCATAGAGCTGGGGACGGGGCCTGTAGAGGCGTGGCTGCCGAGCCTGCACCTCGGCACACCTCCTGCGCCATGCACGAACAACACAGGCTTGGACCGCCACCACAGCTGCAGGTCTGAGTTGCTGCGGGACTATACCCATGCCCTGTGCCCCAGCCCCATCGACACCATCTCCCGTGTTCGGCAACCCAAGCATCTGCCCACTGCACAGGACACATGCAGCATCATAGACATGCGCCATAAACCTCCTCCCACCAAACTAAGAAACAAATAACTATGTCACACACAATAAACTATCTAAGCACTGTACAAACTACAAGACACACCAGACCATACACACACAAGACAATACAATCCTCAATACAAACACCAGCCAAACAATCTACACATACACCTGTTCGGACTCCCTTACTGTCTCTCACCAAACACACTTCTACTCTTCTCCGCCTACAACCCTCAACGTCGACAAGCTGTTCTCCCTCACCTATATTTCCTTTTCCTTGCCGTGACGTCCAATGCGCATGCGCATCTGCTCACAGACGAAGGTCTAGAGTCACGCGCATGCGCGACTCTACGCATGGGTGTCGGCATGTGCGTGGTGACACGCAGATGCGCATCGCCTTGCGCATGCGGAAAAAGCACCCAGACGCCCATGCGGGACTCCACGTAATGCGTATGCGTGACCATACACATACGTAGCACTATTTCCCTCGGCGCATGTGTGTGTTGACGCCTGCAAACGCCCATGCGTATGACGTCACACTCACGGCGCACGAGCGTGTCCCACCAAATACACGCCTGCACAAATGCGCATGTGCAGAAATCAAACGTGCAAATACCGTATAAATAGGCCTCAACACGTGGCACACGGTGAGGGATGTTAGAGGAGTTTCACAAACAGACACAGAGGTAAAGAGTGAGCCAGAGCCAGAGGATAGGTTAGAGGTAGTCCAGAGGAAGGTGTGAGACATAAAGGTACAGTGTGCAATAGGGAGTGAGGCTGTGGTGGCAAGACGTCAGAGGAAGGCGGGATATAGAGATTGAAGCAGAGTCTGAGAGAGAGAGGCTGAGGTAGGGGTACGGCACAGGATAGAGGGAGAGGATAAATTAAAAAATCACTGTAGTATCTGTGTACATGTGCTCATTTACTTGACACAGCACCTGTGTTACAGTGTACTGTATTGTGTCCTCTATTGTAGTGTTATTGTTATCTGTTGTGTGTGCTGTGTCCTGCTGTGTGTTGGTGAACGGGGGTTGTTTGAGAGGTGCCTGTGTTCAAGGTGTAGATGGAGAGGGACAGTGACAGAGAGGGCAGTGTGAGGAGGCGGAGGATGTGGGGCAGCCAGTTGGTGATGAGTCACACAGGGCACAGACTGCACAGCCTAGCCACGAACAGGCAGGGCCATCTGCTGAGCGACAGCCGTCACATTACAGCCAAATGGCCAAAAGAAAAAGGTCCCTGTGCCAGCAACACAAAGGAGGAGAGCTGTAAAGTTCAGTGACAGTGAAAACCATATATTACTCTCCCATGTCCTTGACAACTACGATGTATTATTTGGCAGAATGAGCACACGCACATCTGTTGCAAACAGAATGGCAGTGTGGGAGGATCTGCGTACTGCACTGTGTGGGGCAGGGGGCCCCCCACGTGATGTAGACAGCTTATAAAAGAGTTTTTGTTACATCAATAGAGGTGTCCGTCAGCACATGGTTGCTGTAAGACAACATGCTATGGGCACAGGTGGCGGACCCCCCCTCACACCCACACTCTCGCCCCTGGAACAAGAACTTGCAGCACGGCTGGGAGACATCTACCTTCGTGGACTGCCAGAGGCCCTGGATAGCGCACATCCACATGCAGGTATGTACACTAACTAATCATTTCTTTCTCATGTACAATCTCCATATTCGTACAGGGCGGTCCTATGCAAATACACTCCCATATGTGTCCACAAACCCCACATCATGTTGCCATCCTGTTGTGATATGTGTGTGCAATATCCTTACCTCACCATTTCTGTTGACATGTCTGGGGTTCACATCCAAACCTACCTCCTCAACCCATCCCACGAGAATATGGCATAATGAAGCACACACACACATGAGTCACCAGACACAAAACAACTGTGATTTCCATACAATGCATGACTGTGTTGGTCCTTTCAAAAGGCATGTTTGTATGACATGACAGCAATACAGTGCTGCATGTGCACCCCAGTGGGCCAAAGGTGATGCCTAGTTGCCATACGCTGCACTATGGGTCACTGCGAGTCACATGTAGCACTGAGACAATCATATCACATACAAATATGACCCATACTCACAAACCAACACACACATGCAGTGATTTGCATAAAGCAGGTGTTAGGGTGGGGGCAGTAACACGCATGTGCGGAAATATGTTACATAACAGAGGAATGGGATGCTATGGGCAAACATGTGCAATGTGACCATGAACAGGAGAAGGGGCGATCTGCCACCTGTGCATGGGCACAGCACACACATGTGTCCCTTACCCAGACACATGGTGGTGACACACACGTATGGGAGTGTGTCCGGTGTCTGGTATGCAGCACACATGAACGGATGCAAAACATCCTGTCTGTGTGTTATGTATCACACATGTATACATATGTGGTTTGCTGAAACATATGTGTGCTCTCTCTGATTCCTCCCAATGCAGGTGACTACAGTCAAATGGGTGCGGAGGAAGAGGAGGAGGAGGGGGCAGAGGAGGAGCAGGAGCAGGATGAGGCGGTGGTGGAAGAGGAGGAGGGGGAGGTCTACATTGCAGCCCCTATGAGTCTGATGGAGGCAGAGGCTGCTGTCTCTGGGGGCAGCACAAGTGCTGGCGATGAGTCCCTGGAGCCACACGTGCGCGCCATGACACCATTGCGTGAAGCAGCAATAGAGACCAGCCAACCACCCATGCCAGCAGAACCAACACCTACACCTCTCCCGGAGTTGATGATGGCAGAGATGAGGGCCTATGGTGCATCATCACACCGTGATGCTGAAGGTGGGTGACAATAGGACTGTCACAACCACAACACACACACCAGTAGTCCACAGTTGGTGTGTGTGTGGTGGCTGTTCAAACATTACCTCCACACGTTACATGTTCTGGTTGATTACCTTAGATGTGTGATACCCAAAGGTTGTAGGGTACCTGAAATGATAGCATTCTACCCCCAATAGAATAGTGTATGTTCAGGTTGATACACATGGATGCAGACATATGAGGAATGTGTCTGACGGCCCAGCACTCTATGACAACATAAATTGATACAGACATTGGGAAAGCTACATCCTGCCGCTCTGCAGATACCCAAATGTCTTGTACACAGCAGGATGACAACTTAGCCATAGTCTGCTGTGTTAATGAGCATATGTTAAGCTATATGACCATTCCTCAATGT
Organism: Ichthyophis bannanicus; assembly: GCA_033557465.1. Classification (NCBI taxonomy): domain Eukaryota; kingdom Metazoa; phylum Chordata; class Amphibia; order Gymnophiona; family Ichthyophiidae; genus Ichthyophis; species Ichthyophis bannanicus. The sequence goes on from CM066033.1 coordinate 913,441,885, forward strand.
CTGCATTTGCGGGTAGAGGGAAACATAGCCATGTCTTTGTAGAGCTCTGATGTCCCCCCCTGGTGCTTCCCCCTGCTGTGTCCAAACAGAAAAGCGTGTAAATGTACTACACAAGGGCAATTTGCTTATCGGCCCCACTTATATGTAACTCTCTCCCTCCCGATGTGCGATCCCTGGATGATTTAAAGGAGTTCAGAAAACAACTGACATTTGTACTCTTCACTGAGTACTATGGCACAGACATCTAACAGTCTCTATTATTATAGCCTGCATGTAACGTGTTTTACTGTAACAGTTCCTTGATGTTGTGTCACCCAATTTTACCTTCACTGTTACGTTTAGTCAGTGTATGCCCCCCTGTCTCTGTTCTCTCTCCCCTCTTGTGTCTTGGTAACCGCTGTGATTAAAGGAAACGGCGGTATAGAAAACATGTAAAATACATAAATAACTATATAACTACACATTTGTTACATGGCCTACATTATCTGGACCAAGGACCCTCCTCTGTGTTACAGTGAGGGTGCACATGTATCACTCAGGAGTCACATATGTGCAGCAGAGGTGCACATGTACAGGTAAGGTGTGTCCATCCCTGTGCCTACCAGACATCCCATTGCTTCATTAACATACACATGTCCCTGTCAGAGAATGTATTTTTCCCTCCACATGTGTCATCAATTGTGATGTCATATCTCGACCTTCCTGTGTTCATCTCCGTTGGTGTCCAGCTGATGTAGTTGTGGCTCGTGCATGCGCAAGCTCCCTACACGATGGTTATGTGAGAGCTGTCATTGGCCAATCCTGTTGCCACAGCTGTAGTATATGGGTGTTTCACCACAGCCTGTAAATCGTTGTGAGGGCATACCACATCTACGTCGTGTGATGTGCCTGTGGGTTTGTCTGCCTGCCATATACTACTGTGGACATTATGTATATTGGCCCTCTCCATCTCTGTGATTGAGTCTGCCCTATCACATCACCAATCGTGTGGCATGTACATTAAATGTTTGTGTATGGCGTTGGAGTAGTGGAGATGTATGGAATATAACACGCTGTATCCCATGCACAGGCAGTCGACGTGTTCTGGAGCGGATACGCCTTGCAGTGGAGCAAAACACAAGGCAGGTGTGTGGTGAGATCCATCAATTACATGAGGCGGTCCAAAACATGCCCGTCACCCGGATATGTGAGGCCCTTGAGGGCATGCTGGATGTCATGCGCCGACTTGCTCCTGCACCACCACCAGCACGGGTTCGAGAAGAGGGTCGTGGCCGGGGGAGGGTGCCCGACGTGTCAGGCGTGGCCGACCACGTCGCCAACAATGAAACATGATATATGCAATAACATGGTATAATCCTAGTTTTTGTTGATCTTACAATGCTCAGTTAGAGCAATTATGTATCCAGTACAACATGTTTTTGAGGTGTTTGTTATGTGTGTCATGTCAATAGCTTACATATGCAGATCATATGTTGTGTGGGTGTCAGGTAACACTTTAATTTGTAACGCACACACATTAGAATATCCATGTGTATATGGAAAGCTAATTATGAGACTTACTCTGTGACAATAAACAGCTGTATTACTATACATACAGTGTGTGTGTCCAATGAGTGTCCATGTTGTCCCATGTGTATCAGGGAGGCAGGGGGTGTTTGTGAAAACCCTAAATGAGCTGCGCCCAGGTCATCTAGTGATGGGTACAGTAGATGACCCACACACAGGTTCCCTGCTGCAAATACCTCAACAGAGTCAGCTACGATTGTCATGCTGCACAGACATGTGATGTGTCACGTGCACCTTGTTTCCCAACATCCATGCTGCAGCGGCACAGTGTGCACAGACATCCATGTGGTCACAGGGGGACTATGTTCCCAATGGCGTGTTTACGTCACATACTCATCGCCGTGTGAAACCCATCATAGAACACTCATTGGTGGCATATATGTGGCTTTTTCCCTTGACCACATCAATAATCTCCTGCCTCCCAACACACCATAGGTACGTCTGTGAGAGAGGCAGATATGGGTGGTCTGCCTATGTTTGGGACTCAGATATGTGAAGACCTTTGTTCCACATAGGACCATTCCTGTGCCATGTACATCAGTGAGACAGCTGCTACGTTGCAATGGTTACTGTAGACCCCTAATTATGAACATCTACACCTTATTTGGGGGTGCTGTTGGTTTCACACACATGTTTGCACCACAGAAACATATGTGCACCCACACATATCACATGCTGACATCCGCACACTTTGCCTAGGTCAAACACGTGAGCAATACAGGTTTTTACAAAACTATATTTTATGATGGAAAACAGAACTGGGATAAACTTTACAGACGTGGGAAGGGGGAAAATACCATCACCCTCCCCCCCTCCCCAAACATCCTCCCCTCCCCGCAAACGCCCACACGCAAATATAAAACACACACACACATAAAACAGACACACAGGTGACACCCACCCTCCCCAGCATGCCCACTGATGGAAGACAGGGCAGCACAGGGCACATGTGGTGACGTCACTAGCACAATCACTGACGCCAGTGACGCCATTGAGGGGGTGCTTGCCGACATGGCAGACGTACCACCTCGGCAACCACCCTCTCAATCACTCCCGCCAGCCACTGCTGAGAGTGACACATCTCATGTATGCGTTGCTCCATCCCATCCAAGGCCACAGACAGGTGGTCCACGCATATGCCACCACACACACACATTGTCAATGCTGTCTGTGTGGTGGCATCTGCATAGGGCCTGTCTGTGGCCCTGGATGGTGGAGGCAACTGCAGTGGCTGGGGGGAGGCCACAGTGCACTGTGATGCCCTGTCTTCAACATCACTTTCCCAAACCCCTTCTGGGAAATCCTCCACCCCTGATCCCTCCCGAACATCCCCCCCCTCCACATCCCCGGCAGCAACCCTCAACCCTGCCTCCCCCACAGACACCCCTTCAGAATGTCCTTCTTGGCCCTCCTGTGTCCTTTCTTCAGGTGCTGCAGGTGTTTGCGCCTCCACCACCTCCACCTCATCATCCTCGTCCACCTCCTCCTCCTCCTCCTCCTCCTCCCCCTCTGTGGTGTCCAGGACCACCACCTCTGCATCATGTGGTGTTGGTGTCCTTCTGAAGAGGTGTGCAGAGGTGGTGGCCTCATCCTCGGTGCCATCACCATCTGTGGAACATGACAGCCATCAGCACGTTTCTCTGTCAGAAATATAGCACATCTACATAGGCAGGTAACACAAAGGCATCTCTGATAATGGGACATAAGTTACAAATACGTGACATTCTCATTATTATACATCATCACCCTTTTGTGAGTTCTCACCCTGGAGGCGCTGAAGGTATGCAGCATGGTGGAGGCGCAGCTCCCTGCCCTTCTTCCGGAGATCCTCGATCTGTGGATATGCAAAGGAAAGGTGAGGGCATTAGTGGACTGGTCACCTTCTGCTGGTTTGCCCACACACACACACACACACACATCCACTGTGCACAGGGTCTTGCTGCTTCAGCGACAGTGCTGTGTGTGTGTGTGTCATGTACTGCATAGTTTGTCACCTGTCAGCAGGCAGTTCCATGGGCAACACGCATATGTCATGCCATGGGTTCTCCGCTGGTGACAAGGGAGCCTGTGTGTCACAGCTGACCCTCATCCCTTGTGACGGTGTGTGTCAGCATCCCACAGTGTGAATGCACTTCCCCTCCCCTGTCCAACATGTCTCTCTCAGGTGAGGTATACAGCTTACACAGGGATCAACATTGAGAAAAACGTGTGAGAGTGACACGGACATGGATTGGGCCCCCCCCCCCCGGGGATTGGGGGGGCTGTTATGTCCTCATGCTGCTGTTACGCCAGGTAAACTCTGACAGGGGTTTGGCTATGCTGTCACCAGATACACACATAACATGGTCTATCACCTGGCTGCAAAGTATATGTACATGCTAGTTTGTTTTCACAGGTGTGCTGATGGACTGTGGCTGCCTTCTTATTCCCCCCCTCTTTCTATAGCATCCTGTGTGAGTGTCAGATAAAAGTGGGTGACATCATTTGGGTGTGGCCCAGGGCAGTCAGCCCAACCGGCCATGCCTGGAAGGGCCTTCAGGGAAGCTTACATGGTTCGTGGGGGGTGGCCAGCAAGGCGTCTTAAGTATTCATATTTCATTACGGCCTATTGGCAAACGGGGGGAAACCTACAAAGTGACATACTCCTGTTATCTCATGGCTCACGTGTGTGTGGGGGTTATGGAACCTCCATTTGTGTACATTGTGACATATAGGTCAGATGACACACAAACTAAACATACACTGCCACACGTGTTTCACTACAATAACTAGTGTCATGCAATGACAGACACAGTGACCTGCTTGATGTTTGGCAATCCATGACCTAGGAGAGCCATATTGCACGGCCAACATCACAACACACATACACAATAGTTTGCTTATGATGTCATTGAAAATGGACACTGGGGTGTGTGCTCATGCATCCTGGGGTTTCATCAATATAGATACACATGGAAGGCCTACCTCCTGTTGTTCACAGAACATTCGGGGTCACAGTACCACCTGCATTAGTTGCTTTGTCTGTGCACATGTGTGCAGTGACACCTGTGGCCAGTGTACATGGCTCCCTCAGCACATCCTGTACATACCCTATCGCACCCTTGCATGACCTTGTAGCAACATTGCACAGTTTGGTGCCAATGATGTTGTCCATGCTAGTCACAGTTACACTGCATGTGCTGTGTTACACATCTATGTTGAGATTCTCTTTAGACATCCTGGTACTCAACCCCACTGGCAAACTGATATGCAACCAATCATTGGCGGAGTGTGGTGAGAGGAGTCATTGTGTGGGTGGCCCTATTGACTGTGACAGGGGACACTAACATAAACATTCACCTTTGACAGGGCCAACAATATCAATGCTTGCACCACTGGCTGCATTGTGGGAGGTGTGTCATATGGGCAAGCTGCTGGCTATGTGCAACCTACGTTGCACACAGTTGATGTCAGCGTAATGTAGGGGTAGGGGTGGGTATTGTTCCTGTATGGCCTAGGTTATGTTGTTATGTTTCATATTCACTGGTTCAGCTGGGCTGACAGAAGGTGTTTTGTGGAAGCAATATCGACAGGGGCCAAACCAACATAACGGCTCTTTGCACCAGTGCTCATGTGTGGGTTTATGTATGTGTTATCCAGCAACATCAGTTGCATGTGTCACTGAAACACCATCAGTGATGTCCATGTGTCTGATGTTGTTGGATTTATCTTAGGTGTTAAGGTTTGGACCACATTCTGCATGGTGGTATGGGGACATGTCTCTGCTACAGGTTTCTGATAACACATATAATGGCTAAGGGGGATGGGGTGCTGTTACACACATTAACCTCTGCAGCTAGCATATCATCTGGAGACATCACAGACATGTGTGATGAGATATTCACTTCACAAACTATGGTATAGGTTCCAACCTACCTGCCATGAACATACAAATAATCTTACTGACATACCCACCATAGCTATTGCTGATCTGTCCCCCTGTGGGCTGGTTGTCCTACCACAATTCATCAGCTGCACACACATTAGCAAAAGGGTGACTAACACGACGCATTGCGCAGCTCACAGGAATCCTGGGGATAGGGAGAATGCATATAACCTGTTAGGCACACACAAGCATATCCCCATGGTGCCAGATTAGACACTGGGATGGTCTTCCTGGCCTCCAGGGGATAGGGAGCATAGAGCAAAACTGTTAGTGCACACATATCCCCATGGTGCCAGATGAGCCACTGTTGTGGCATTCCTGGCCTCCAGGGGATAGGGAGCATAGAGCAAAACTGTTAGTGCACACACAACCATATCTCCATGGTGCCAGATGAGCCACTGTAGTGGCATACCTGGCCTCCAGGGGATAGGGAGCATACAGCAAAACTGTTAGAGCACACACAACCATATCTCCATGGTGCCAGATGAGCCACTGTAGTGGCATACCTGGCCTCCAGGGCATAGGGAGCATAGAGCAAAACTGTTAGTGCACACACAACCATATCTCCATGGTGCCAGATGAGCCACTGTAGTGGCATACCTGGCCTCCAGGGGATAGGGAGCATACAGCAAAAACTGTTAGAGCACACACAAGCATATCTCCATGGTGCCAGATGAGCCACTGTAGTGGCATACCTGGCCTCCAGGGCATAGGGAGCATAGAGCAGAACTGTTAGTGCACACACAACCATATCTCCATGGTGCCAGATGAGCCACTGTAGTGGCATACCTGGCCTCCAGGGGATAGGGAGCATACAGCACAACTGTTAGTGCACACACAACCATATCTCCATGGTGCCAGATGAGCCACTGTAGTGGCATACCTGGCCTCCAGGGGATAGGGAGCATACAGCACAACTGTTAGAGCACACACAAGCATATCTCCATGGTGCCAGATGAGCCCTTGCGATTGTCCACATGGAATCCAGGGGATAGGGTGTATGTGTTAACCTGCCCATGCACAGACAAGCATATTCCATGGGTTTCTTAGAGCCTACTGGGATGAGCTCTATGGACCTCTGCAGTTAGGGGAAGTGTTTGGGGCTCTGACAGCACACAGACCAATATCACAGGGCTGACAGCAAACACACTGTGATGGGCTCTCTGTCCTCCTTGTGATAGGGGGGATGCCTGAAATTGGATGGGCACGCACACGCATTTCTCCAGGGTGATTGCTAGCCCACTGTGATGGGCGCTATGGACCCATGCAGATAGGCGTGTGTATTGAACAACATGGCCAACACTGCCCATCTCATCTGGGTGTGTGGACATACCATCAATGCTACGTTTCACTTATCCTTGTGCTTGTCCCAGGGTGCTTTGTTACAGGTACTGATCCCACCATATCCATATGTTGTTGTTTCTATTTACATCTGCTGATCTAGGGTCTAGCATAATTACAGTATGTTGTGGCACAGCCATGGCAGCAGCTGACATGCCACAAGGGTAGCATGGACACCTCTATGACCATGTCCATCACCACCTGGGTGCAGGTCACCACACTCACAAATGACACAGATACATTTCGCTATGTCTTCTCATCTTGTGCACATTACTGACTCACAGTAACTCATGACAACAGCATGGATATTTGCAATTAGCACAGGCTACAGATCTCATTTTGAGGTACAGGCGCCATACACTTACCTCACGTGGGTAGTCTGCTTCACTATTGAGCGTCTTTGCAGACGTTGCCACGCCCTTAGGACCCTGGAGCTGTCCCTGTGCCCGGTGGCCCCTGGGAAGAGCTTGTGCTGGCGTGGTGCGATCAGCCGGGACAGGTGCCTGAGCTCTCGGAGGTTGAAGGAGGGCTTCCTTACTCTGGGCGCCATTTTCAGATATTATCACCTGATTGGACGCAGCGTGCATCACGCCCATGCGTAGGGCACCTGACGCGCAAATTTACGTGCACCTGCGCCACGCATATGGCGCAGTTCAGGAACGTATGGCGTCCATGTGCGCACCGAACGCAGTACGTGCATGTGGCCTACGCAGCTGGCGCATGTTTGCAATATATCACGTGCAACTGCGTCACGCAAATGCGCACAGAAAAGTTTATCGCTAGAACCTGCGCAACACACATTACATATACACTGTTGTGTGTCATTTATCTTATGGAACTGAACACCATTTGCGAATGTTGATGTGTATACACATTTGGGTCTTGAACCTATCAACACATACACAATGGTTCTTTGGCTTCTGTATGATGTGATGTGCTATAGCTTTCACATTGCAATGACTGCCAATATAAGGGCGATGTTAATTAAAGTAGGTTGCTGTGTGGGTACCCGTTAGTGTACTGGTGCCATATACGGAGTGGCCGTTTCAGGGCGGACATGGACAGACACCAGAGCAAACCTGTGCGTGTCGCAGTAATGTGCGGGGCCCACATTGGCGCGTGGGAAGGCTACGTGGGCCGCTGCTGCATAAACATACAGCAGAGCCGTAGTACAATGGTGATGACACTGACCCATGGTGCAGGGGCCATGGGTTCAACACCCCATTGTGCTCAATGGAAGAGGCCAGCTGCGGCATCAAATGTAGTGGGAAAAAGTGTTGTGGGAGGTATAGTAATTTTGGGCGGCAGAGAGCGGCGCACGGTTTATTTTTAACGGCATGAGTCGGCGCACCGTTCATTGGGGGCGGCAGGGGGCGGCGCACTGTTAGGTTTGGGGGGCAGAGGGCGGCGCGCTGATGTATGAGGGGGCAGTCCGATAGTGGGCGGCATAGGTGGCGCACTGATGTGCACAGCAAACAGTAACAGAGCCTTAGCACAATGGTTGGGATACTGACCAATGGTGCAGAGGTCAGGGGTTCAACCCCTCACAGTGCCCAGTGAGCAAGGTTGGCTGGGGCAGTAAGTATTATGGTGAGGTGTGCTGTAGGAGGCCTTATAGTTTATTTTTATTACCCACTACCAGTATACCCGCTCTAACAGCGTGTTAATATATGGAGGCCCGTAAGGCACATGTTACAGTGCACAGTCCGCAAAGGCACCCTAGCAAGTCCCCTATAGGGCACCATGTATGCTGCGCCACAGGATAATGTATAGTGCACGCAATATGGATGGCAACCATAAGGTGGCCTATAGGGCGCCCTATAATGCACCCTCAGAGGCACCCTTATGGGTACAGTATGGCAAGGGTGTGTTTGATGCCATAAACATATGTCCAGTAAAATGTACAATGCTCTGGACAACCCTATCACAGAACCCCTCTGTGGACTTGAACCCATGACCTCCTGCTATAAAGGCAGTGATGGAACCATTGGGCTACGGCACTATAGCTCTGAGTAAGCGCCTGTGTGGCTGCAGAGAGCCTGCACGTCACCCCACAGACAGTCTGCTGCTGTAGACAGGACGGGGTAGGCCACCCGTACCCATGATGCAATGCACATGCAAATCAGCTGCCCACAGATGCACACAAGATGGGGACTGCACCCCAAAAGCTACACGGCATGGTAGGGGGAACTGTCCGTGTCCACCCACACAGAGCCTCGGCCTGGTGGGGGGCCTGAGCGTGAGGACTGCCGGCGAGGGGTAGCTACACACCGTCACATTGTGCAGGTAATGTGCTCACCCTGAGGGTGGGTGGTGGTGCCCAGGACCAGGTCCACATCAACGGCCATGCCAGAGCTCAACATCAGTATTAACCTGTGTGATAAGAAGGTGTTGCAAACTCATCATGGATACCCCTTCTGTCTTAGTTGGTGGTTCTCCCCCCCCCCCATAGGTGGGCAACATACCTACCCCCCCCCATGACAAACAGGGTCTCCCATCAACACATCCCCATCCTTTCCCCCCCCCCTTGCACTAATGGCAGTAGAGTGGGCCATCAACCCCTGTCCTGCTGGGGGACAGACACCCTACAGGGCAGTCCAAGCAGCTCCACACACATCCAAAACACACTATCAGACAGACAGTAGGCCTGGATATTCAGGGGTGCACCCCAGCACTATCTGATATTCTCCTGCAGCAGGCCATCAGCTGCTGCACCCTGCAAGGAGCTCCATCAGGACACATACCAGCTGTGCAGAGTCTGCTGGATAGTCCTGATAGGATTGCATGCACCCCAAACTGGGGTGGCAGCACACACAGGGAGATCAGTCCATGAAGAGGCCCCAACAGGACACCCATATATATCACAGGAGAGAAATGCTATACAGCACTATGGGGGTGCCTAGCCATGCTGTCATCACTGCACGCTCAGGGTGAGAGTGATCCACCAGCAGCAGATACAGAGGTCAGCCTGTCTGTGTAGGTGGTGGCTGGGCATTACAATGTCCCAGCCAGTGCCCCATGCCCTGTGCAGATGCATCCTGGCCAGCACACCCTGTCTGAGCTATACCCATGGTACCTTGCTGCTCATTATGCACATTGTCAGGCCAATACTGGCAACAGTGCTGGCAGTGTGGCCTGTGGAGGGTGTTTGTAGCCAACACACACTGTATAGACAGACACCCCCCCCCCCCCTCACCTATGCCAGCATTGTGCTACTATTGGGGGAGTCATTCGACGTGCCCACCACACCAGTCCTGGGAAGGGTACAGGCATGGATATGGTACACAGTACTGCTGCATGTCACTCCCCAGGGTGGTAAATACTGTCAGGGGCCAGACCTGGGGCACGCACCACAGACAGCCGACAGCTTGTTCTGCTGCAGCACAAGGAGCAAACAGTGCTGAGTGTAGGACTGTCTACCTGCCAGTACCCACATCAAACGTTTGTGGTCTGTGTACCGTGTACCCAGGTATAGGGTGGCATTGCTAGGGTACGCAGGAGCTAGATCTGGGAGATGCCCCCCAGGGGGCTTTTCCAATGTGGCCTGTGGGTGTGGGTGCGTCTGGACCTTTGCCTCTTGCTTTACGGCAGAGTGTCCCTACTCCAGTCCTGGTGTTCCAGACACTGTTCGGGCCTTCATGCTGTCCCCTATGAATATGCATGGGCTACAGTTGCATAGCATGGGGGTGGTGCAGACATCTGCAGCACAGGCATCTGTCTTAGGGGAAGCATGGAACCTGAATGGTGTTTGGCCCTCCAGGACTGCATTTGGGAGACTCTGCTGGAGATAATGTGCCTGTTTATGGTGTCTGTGTTTGGTGTGGTAAAAGATAGGCGTATTGACCATGCCTATGTTCTCAGCAATAAAGGTTTGTCCTTACTACCACGGTATAGCTGTGGGGTGAATATGTGGACAGGGTTGGCGGTAGCTGCAGCTGGGCTCAGAACCTGTGACCCTCTGTTCTTGCACACACTGTCTGTGTGCACTGCACCACCGTGTAGCCACTGATTGGCTGCAATCCCTGGGTGGTCCATGACTGTACATCCGACAGGGCCTGTCTGTTGCAGTGGACGGTGCCAGCCTGCACATGGCCTGGCCACTGTCCTCTGTGGCTAGCAGCCACTGCCCCCTCCACCATCTGAACCCTTCCGCCAACATGCTGGCATGTCCTTATCCTTGCAAAGCGATATGACCTGATTGCGTAGTGTAACCCCAGGACTGTATTTGGCTCACATGGTATAGCGGTCTAGCTGTTGTTCTTTAGCAAGGTTTTTGTGGAACGTGGGCCACCCATTACGTGATCATGACCAGGGACACACTTGGCCCTTGGCACGTGGGGTGAAGGCATGTACAGGCACATCTGTCATACATAACCTCTACCTACTTAACCTCTACCTACGTGTCCTTGGCCCCTACAGTTGTGGCACTACAGGACTGCATTTGGGGGACGCGGCTGTTGGTGATGCACATTGTGCTGGTGTGTGTGTGGTGTAGGGTAAAATATGGGTGTTTGCAACATGCTTTTGTTCTGTGCAATAAAGGGGTGTCTCTGCTATCTGTGTTTAGTGGTGGGTTAAATATTGGGATTGTGCTGGCATGTGCCTTAGCTGGGATTTGAACGTGTGACCCTCTGGTCCTAGAGGTACCGGCTCTGTCCACTGCACCACACTGTGGCCACAGAGACAGTGCAGTCCCTGGAGATAGTAGACCTGGCAGGGTGGGGTTCCAAGACCTGCTCTGCACATTATTACTGTGAGCTCCTTCACCCTGTCTGGTGACAAACGTGCAAATATAACACGGGTATGACGTCCGAACAGAGGGGGATAGCATATTCCCATGCTGGGCAACAGTGCTATTGATGGTCAACCATAAGTAACACTCCCAGGAGGGGTCCAATACACGGAGACGTTTTTGGAGGTGTCTCCGCTCCGTGCCCCTTTCCAAACACTGTTATTTTATTTTTTAGGAGCTCTGCTGGGTGTGTTTTTAACTTTTGCGCATTACTATACCTGTTCCCCAGCTGATTTACTATTTTAATGCTTTTGTTGTGGTCATTTCCTCTTTTTCATTGCAGTTTTGTGCTGTGCACATGTATCACACTGCTGACGTTTTGCATGTTTCCCCGGTTTTGCTGTACATTGCTGACGGAAATGGTTTCTCTTCCCTTTATATGCCCTCTACCGCGAGTGTTTCACTCGCGCTATTTTTTACATGTAGATTCGGGCCCGATACCGTGCAGGAGACTCTCCCCTCCCACTCTCCACCCATTGACCCCGTCCCTCCGCCCCTCCGGAGCCTTCCTCCGCCCTCCTTTAGCCGTTCCACGCCTCTATCGGACATTTGCGGGCCCGCACTTGTACGGGGCCCGTTACTGAACCGCGTACCTGTGCGGGGGTGACACGCACGTGTGCGGGGCGTTTAAACGTGTTTCTGCGCGTTTCAATGCCGCGTTACCATGCGCTATTTTGCGCCGCGCAGATTTGCGGACTTTAGTAAACATGCCCCTTAGGGGCATGTTTACTAAAAACCGCTAATTAGCGCGGCGCAAAATAGCGCACTAAAAGCAGTACTTAAGAGCGCTTAAACGCCCCGCAAACGTGCGATGAAGCCCCGCACACTTGCGCGTCACAGTAACGGGTGCCGCACAAGTACGTGCCCGCAAATGTCCGATAGAGGCGTGGAAAGGCTAACGGAGGGCGGAGGAAGGCCCCGGAGGGGCGGAGAGAAGGGGTTAATGGGCGGGGAAGGGGAGGGGAGAGGCGCCCCGCACATTATCGGGGCTGAATTTCAAAAAAAAAATAGCGCGAGTGAATCACTCGCGTTAGAATGCATTTAAAGGGAAGAGAAACCATTTCCGTCAGCAATGTACAGCAAAACCGGGGAAACCTGCAAAACGTGAGCAGTGTGATACATGTGCACAGCACAAAAGTGTAATTATAAATAGAAAATGACCACCACAAAAATATGAAAAATAGTAATTCAGTTGGGGAACAGTTATAGTGATGGGCAAAACTAGATAACACACCCAGGAAAGCTCCAAAAAAAAGAAATGATTTATGGAAAGGTGTACGGAGCGGAGACTCGTCCAAAAAACATTTCCCTTTTTCTGGAGCTGTCCTGGGAGTGTTATCTAGGGTTGCCCATAAATATCACTGTTGCCCAGCTTGGGTTGCCCATTAATATCACTGTTGCCCAGCTTGGGTATATGTTTTTCCCCCTTTGTTCCATGGTCATTCCCGGGTTTTATTTGCACGTTTGTCACCACACAGGGTGAAGGAGCCCACAGTAAAAATGCATACAGCAGGGTTTGTGACTCCATCCTGCCAGGTTTACTACCTCCAGGGGCTGCACTGTCTCTGTGGTGCAGAGGACATAGCCATGATCTCTAGGACTAGAAGGCCAGAGGTTCAAACCCCAGCTGGGGCACTTGCCAGCCCAGTCCATACATTTTACCCACCACTCAACAAAGATAGAGCAGACACCCCTGTCTTGCAGGGAACATCAGCATGGGGGAAAACACCATATGTTACCCAACACCGCACACACACCACAACAATGGGCATACCTACAGCCAAGTCCCCCAAATGCAGTCCAGTACTGACACATTGCAATCAGGTCATCTGCTTTTCTGAGAGAAGCTCATGCCAGCATGTTGGCGCACGAGTACATGTGGTTGCAGGGGACAGTGGCAGCTAGCCACAGAGGACAGAGGCCAAGCCATGTGCAGGCTGGCACAGTCCACTGCAACACACAGGCCCTGCCGGATCCACAGGCATGGATGTTCCAGGGAATCCAGCCAATCTGTGGCTACAAGGTGGTGCAGTGCACACAGACAGTGCATACAAGAACAGAAGGTCACAGATTCAAAGCCTAGCTGGGGCTACCACCAATCCTTCCCACATATTTTCCCCACAGCTACACAGTGATAGTAAGGACAAACCTTTCGTGGCGAGGACATATGCAATGGTACTACGTCTATCTTTTACCCCACTGAGCACAGACACCATGTACAGGGGCAGTACCTAGAGCGGAATCTCCCAAATGCAGTCCTGGTGGGCCACACACCAGTCAGGGTCCATGCTGCCACTCATACAAATGCCTGCACTGTATATCTATGCACCACCCCCATGGCATGTAGATGTAGCTCATGCATATTCATGAGGAACAGCAGGTAAACCCGATCAGTGTGATGCAAACCTGGCCTGGAGTTGGGAATCTCTGCCGTAAAGCAGCAGCCAACAGGGGCAGACACACCACACCCACACCCACAGGCCCCATTGGCCAATGTCTCCTGGAGAGGCAGACATTGGACCCTGCGTGCATCTCCCAATACTAGCACCTGCATACCCTAGCAATGTAACCCTACACCTGAGGTATACGGTACACAGCTCTGAGACGCTTGCTAGGAGTGCTGGCAGATAGATATCCATACGTTACGCACATACTGCTAGTTGACCCCATCCGAACAATCTGTTTGGTGTTTGCGGTGCGTGCTCCAGCCCTTGCCTCTGACGGTGTTTACCACCCTGGGGAGTGACCCCCAGCAGTACTGCGTAGCATATCCATGCCTTGCCGTGCCCAGCACCGGTTTGGTGGGCAAGGCTAATTACCTCCTCAATAGTAGCACCATGATGGCATAGGTGTGGAATTGTGTCTGTCTATACAGTGGGTGTTGGCTGCATGCCCCTTCCACAGCCCACACTGCCAACACTGTTGCCAGTATTGGCCTGCCAATGTGCATAATGAGTAGCAAGGGACCATGGGTATATCTCAGACACAGTGGACTGACCAGGATGCAGCTGCACAGGGCATAGGGCACTGGCATGGTAGTGCCCGGCCACCACCTACACAGACAGGTGACCTCTGTATGTGCTGCTGGGGGGGGGGGGGGGGGGGGGGGGGGGGGGGGGGGGATCACTCTCACCCTGAGTGTGCAGTGACGGCAGCATGGCTAGGCACCCCCATAGTGCTATATTGTGATTCTCCCATGTGATATGTATGGGTGTTCTGTGGGGACCTCTTCATGGACTTATCTATCTGTGTGTGCTGCCACCCCAGTTGTGGGTGCATGCATGCATGTCCATCAGGACCAGCCAGCAGACTGTTCACAGCTGATATGTGTTGTGATGGAGTGCCTTGCAGGGTGCAGTGGCTGATGGCTTGCTGCAGGTGAATATCAGATAGTGGTGGGGTGCATCTTTGAATATCCAGGCCTAATGTCTGTCTGATATTGTGTTATGGATGTGTGTGTGGAGCTGTTTGGACTGCCCTGTAGGGTGTCTGTTCCCCAGCAGGACTGGGGTTGATGGTCCACTCTACTGCCATCGGGGTGGGGAGCTGTTGAAGGGGAAGCCCTGTTTTGTCCACCTGGGGGTCCCCACTAACCGAGCCAGACAGAGCTCTACCAAAATGTTTATGCAGCACCTAACCTATTCCACAGGTTATTGCTGCTTTAGAGCTCTGTCATGGCCGCATTCAGCCATGGCTGGTGTTGTGGACCTGGTCCTGGGCGCAACATCTCACACTCAGGGTGAGCACAGTAACCGCACAATGTGATGGTGTTTAGCTACTCTTTGCCGTTTGTCCACCCACTCAGGACAACCCTACCAGGCCCGAGGTGCTGTGTGGGTGCAACACGGACACTTCCCCCTACCAGGCCGGGGAGCTATAGGGGTGCATTTCCCATCCTGTGTTCAATCGTGGACAGCTGATTTGCATGTGCAGTGCATCATGGGTACGGGTGGTTCACAACAGCATACTGTCAGTGAGGTGACGTACAGGCTATCTGCAGCCAGCCAGGGCCTGCTTACAGCTATAGAGCTGTAGCCCAATGGTTACGTCACTGCCTGTGCAGCCAGATGTCATGGGTTCAAACTCACAGTGGGGTTATGTGATAGGGGTGTCCACAAATTTATTTTAATTTACTGTACATATGTTGCTGCCAGCAATACCACCCTCAGCGTACTGTACCCATAAGGTGCCCTCTGAGGGTGCTTTATGGGCGCGCCCTATAGGGCACGTTTACGGTTGCCAGCCATATAGGGTGCACAATACATTATCCTGTGTCGCAACATACATGCTGCCCTATAGGGGACATTCTAGGGTGCCTTGGCGGACGGTGCACTGTAACATGTGCCTTATGGGCCGCCTTATATTAATATGCTGTGAGAATGCGTTTGCTAGTAGTTATCACAAAATAAAATTAAAAAGCCTCCTACAGCACTCCACAACATATAACATACTGCCTTAGCTAGCCTTTTTCACTGGGCATTGAACCCCTGGTCCCTGCACCATTGGTCAGTGTCTTAACCATTGTGCTGTGGCTGTGTTCCTTTGCTTTGGCATCAGAGCGCCGCCTTATGCCCATCAGCGCGCCACCTCCTGCTGCCCACAATTAGTGCGTCGCCTTGTGCTGCCCAAAAAGAACAGTGCGCCGCCTTGTACCGCCCAGATAGTACAGTGCGCCGCCTTATGCCATACAAAACGAACAGTGTGCCGCCTTATGCCGTCCAAAAGTACTTTGCCTCCTGAACCACTTTTACACATTCAAGGTGTTGCCTCAGCTGGCCTTTTTTTTGCGCACAATGGGGGATTGAACCCTTTGGCCCCCTGCACCATTGGTTAGTGTGTTCAACCGTTGTGCTACAGCTCTGTTCTGATATGTGCTTAGCAGCGCCCTGCTTAGCCTTCCACGCGCTAATGTGGGCCCGCAGCAAATTAGCGCGACGCGCACACGTACGGTCGGGTTTTTTTCTTCTTTCTGCCTGAACCGCCCACTCCTTATATGGCACACGCACACTACCGCGGCCCCGCACGTTAGGAATGTTTAGTAAACATGCCCCTTAGTGTCAGAGTTATTGGTGCGTATATCGGCCTTGTATGTTTTTCATACACTGGGCTAATATGTTGTCGAAACTAATTGCTGTCAAGCATTCTGTTCTAGGAGTTTCAATGGTGCAATATCGACGCATTGCATCAGAAGTGTTTTCACGTGTATCATATTCCGCTGTCAGAATGGACTGTTGACAAACTATATTATATCATAATAAAGTGTTTTAAATGAAAACTGCAGTTTCAATAGTATCATACAGTATGTTTATGTCAATGAATATTGGAACTGAATCCTATCTTTTCTGAAGACGGACAATATACTATATTGGACCAGTGTATTAAAAACATACACTATGGGGCATGTTTACTAAACATTCCTAACGTGCGGGGCCGCGGTAGTGTGCCTGTGCCATATAAGGAGTGGGCGGATCAGGCTGAAAAAGGAAAAAAAATGACCGTACGTGTGCGCGTCGCGTTAATGTGCGGGGCCCACATTAGCGCGTGGGAAGGCTAAGTGGGGCACAGCTGGGCACATATGGGCACATATCAGAACAGAGCCATAGCACAACGGTGAAGACAATAACCAATGGTGCAGGGGCCATGGGTTCAATCCCCCAGTGTGCGCAACCCAAAAAGGCTGGCTGAGGCACCACCTTGAATATGGAAAAGTGTGTCAGGAGGCAAATTAATTTTGTACGGCATAAGGCGGCACACTGTTCATTTTGGGTGGCATAAGGCGGCACACTGTTCATTTTGGGCGGCATAAGGAGGCGCACTGTTCATTTTGGGCGGCATAAGGCGGCGCACTGTTCATTTTGGGCGGCATAAGGAGGCGCACTGTTCATTTTGGGCGGCACAAGACGGCACGCTGATGGGCACAAGGCGGCGCGCTGATGCTAAAGCAAATAAACACAGCCACAGCACAATGGTTACGACACTGACCAATGGTGCAGGGGCCACAGGTTCAATCCCTCACAGTGCCCTGTGAAAAAGGGTAGCTGAGGCAGTATGTTTTATGTTGTGAAGTGCTGTAGGAGGCTTATTAATTTTATTTTGTGATAACTACTAGCAAACCCACTCTCACAGCATGTTAACATAAAGTGGCCCATAAGGCACATGTTACAGTGCACCGTCCGCCAAGGCACCCTAGAATGTCCCCTGTAGGACAGCATGTATGCTGCGACACAGGATAATGTATAGTGCACCCTATATGGATGGCATCCATAAAGTGCCCTATAGGGCGCCCCATAAAGCACCCGCAGGGGCACCTTATGGGTACAGTACGCTGAGGGTGTAATTGCTGGCATCAACATATGTACAGTAAATTAAAATAAACAGAACCCCACTGTGGGTTTGAACCCATGACCTCTGGCTGCATAGGCAGTGTCATACCCATTGTGCTACAGCTCTATAGCTCTAAGCAAGCCCTGGCTGGCTGCAGATAGCCTGCACGTCATCTCACAGACAGTCTGCTGTTGTAAACAGGATAGGGTTAGGCCACCCGTACCCATGATGCACTGCAAATGCAAATCAGCTGTCCACAGATGCACACAGGATGGGAAATGCACCCCTAAAGCTCCCCGGCCTGGTAGGGGGACGTGTCCGTGTGCACCCACACAGCACCTCGGCCTGGTAGGGTGTTCTGAGTGGGTGGACAAATGGCAAAGAGTAGCTAAACAACATCACATTGTGCGGTAACTGTGCTCACCCTGAGTGTGTGATGTTGCGCCCAGGACCAGGTCCACAACACTTTGAATGGCTGAATGCGGCCATACCAGAGCTCCAAAGCAGCAAGAATCTGTGAAATAGGTAGGTGCTGCATAAACATCTTGGAGATCTCTGTCTGTCTCAGTTAGTGGACACCCTCCCCTGCACCAATGGCAGTAGAGCAGACCATCAACCCCAGTCCTGCTGGAGAAACAGACAGTCCAAGCAGCACCACACACACATCCATAACACAATATCAGACAGACACTAGGCCTGGATATTCACAGATGCACCCCACCACTATCTGATATTCTCCTGCAGCAAGTCATGAGCCAGTGCACCTTGCAAGGCACTCCATCAAGACACATACCATCTGTGCACAGTCTACTGGTTGGTCCTGATGGAAATGCATGCACCCACAACTGGGGTGGCAGCACACACAAGCAGATAAGTCAGTGAAGAGGCCCCAACAGGAAACCCATACATCTCACAATATAGAAACACAATATAGCACTATGGGGGTGCCTAGCCATGCTGCCATCACTGCACACTCAGGGTGAGAGTGATCCCCCAGCAGCACATACAGAGGTCACCCTGTCTGTGTAGGTGGTGGCAGGCCACTACCATGTCCCTGCCAGTGCCCTATGCCCTGTGCAGCTGCATCCTGGTCAGCCCACCCTGTCTGGGATGTACCCATGGTCCCTTGCTACTCATTATGCACATTGGCAGGCCAATACTGGCAACAGTGCTGGCAGTGTGGGCTGTGGAAGGGGCTTGCAGCCAACACCCACTGTATAGACAGACACACACTTCCACACCTATGCCATCATGGTGCTACTATTGTGAAGGTAATTAGCCTTGCCCACCAAACCGGTCCTGGGCACACCAAGGCATGGATATGGTACGCAGTACTGCTGGGGGTCACTCCCCAGGGTGGTAAACACCGTCAGAGGCCAGGCCTGGAGCACGCACCGCAAAAACCTCACAGATTGTTCGGATGGGGTCAACTAGCAGTATGTGCGTAACGTATGGATATCTATCTGCCAGTACTCCTAGCAAACATCTCAGAGCTGTGTACCTTATACCTCAGGTGTAGGGTGACATTGCTAAGGTATGCAGGTGCTAGTATTGGGAGATGCACACAGGGGCCACTGTTCTGCCTCTCCAGGAGACATTGGCCAATGGGGCCTGTGGGTGTGGGTGTGGGTGTGTCTGGCCCTGTTGGCTGCTGCTTTACAGCAGAGATTCCCAACTCCAGTCCAGGTTTGCATCACACTGTTCGGGTTTTCCTGCTGTCCCTCATGAATATGCATGAGCTACATCTAGATGCCATGGGGGTGGTGCATAGATATACAGCACAGGCATTTGTATGAGTGGCAGCATGGAACCTGACTGGTGTGTGGCCCACCAGAACTGCAATTGGAAGATTCTGCTCTAGGTACTGCCCCTGTTCATGGTGTCTGTGCTCAGTGGGGTAAAACATAGACGTAGTACCATTGCATATGTCCTCGCCATGAAAGGTGGGTCCTTACTATCACTGTTTAGTTGTGGGAAAAATATGTGGGCAGGATTGGTGGTAGCCCCAGCTGGTCTTTGATCCTGTGACCTTCTGTTCTTGCACTGCACCACCGTGTAGCCACAGATTGGCTGGATTCCCTGGAACATCCATGACTGTGGATCCGGCAGGGCCTGTCTATTGCTGTGGACTGTGCCAGCCTGCACATGGCTAGGCCTCTGTCTTCTGTGGCTAGCAGCCACTGCCCCCTGCACCACATGTACTCGTCCGCCAACATGCTGGCATGAGCTTCTCTCAGAAAAAGCAGATGACATGATTGCAATGTGGCAGTACGGGACTGCATTTGGGGGACTTGGCTGTAGGTAATGCCCATTGTTGTGGTGTGTGTGCGGTGTTGGGTAAAATATGGGTGTTTTCCCCATGCTTATGTTCCCTGCAATACAGGGGTGTCTGCGCTATCTTTGTTTAGTGGTGGGTAAAATATAGGGACTGGGCTGGCAAGTGCTCCAGCTGGGATTTGAACTTCTGGTCCTAGAGGTACTGGCTCTGTCCGCTGCACCACACTCTGCCCACAGAAACAGTGCAGCCCCTGGAGGTAGTAAACCTGGCAGGATGGAGTCGCAAACCCTGCTCTACGCATTTTTACTGTGGGCACATGCACCCTGTCTGGTTACAAAAGTGCACATAAACCCCGGAAATGACCACGGAAAATGGGGGACACAATATCACCATGCTGGGCAACAGTGATATTAATGGGCAACCATAGAAACCACTCCCAGGAAAGCTCCAACAAAAAGGAAATGTTTTTTGGAAGAGTCTCCACTCCGTACACCTTTCCAAAAATCATTTCTTTTTGTTGGAGCTTTCCTGGGTGTGTTGTTTAGTTTTGCCCATTACTATAACTGTTCCCCAGCTGAATTCCTATTTTTACAATTTTTGTTGTGGTCCTTTTCTATTTTTAATTCCACTTTTGGGCTGTGCAGATGTATCACACTGCTCACGTTTTGCAGGTTTCCCCGGTTTTGCTGTACATTGCTGACGGAAATGGTTTCTCTTCCCTTTAAATGCATTCTACCGCGAGTGATTCACTCGCGCTATTTTTCCTTTGAAATTCAGCCCCGATAATGTGCGGGGCGCCTCTCCCCTCCCCTTCCCCACCCATTAACCCCTTCTCTCTGCCCCTCCGGGGCCTTCCTCCGCCCTCCGTTAGCCTTTCCACGCCTCTATCGGACATTTGCGGGCCCGTACTTGTGCGGCACCCGTTAGTGTGACGCGCAAGGGTGCGGGGGTTCCTCACACATTTGCGGGGCGCTTAAGCGCTCTTAAATACGCTTTTAGCGCGCTATTTTGCGGCTGCGCACATTGGCGGTTTTTAGTAAACATGCCCCTATGTGAAACTTCTATTTTCTGCAAAATGTTAATATTTTTTATTATTGCCGGTATTTCATAGTTGTTTGAGTGTAACAAATCTAATAAATCATCCAGAACAGAGAAAGAATATGTGAACTGTCCAAAACGGGTTAAAATATACATGAAGTGGTGCTTCGAGAAATCAGGAACGCATAACATTGCAAAGAAACTTTTGAACACGTAACATCTCAAATCACAGTGCAGTTAAATTCTTAACCACCATCACAGCCCACTTGCAGTCCTCCCTCCCATCACAGCCCAATTGCAGTCCGTTCCCCCCATCACCGCCCACTTCCAGGCCGTCCTCCCCCTCCATCACAGCCCACTTGCAGGCCTCCCCTCCCACATCACAGCCATTTCCAGTCCATTCCCCCCCCCCATCACAGCCCATTTCCAGTCCGTTTCCCCCCATCACAGCCCACTTGCAGTCCTCCCCCATCACAGCCCAATTGCAATCCGTTTCCCCCCCCCCCCACATCACAGTTCATTTCCAATCTGTTTTCCCCCCATCACAGCCCATCCAGTCCTAGCTGCCCCCCCCCCCTCCAAAGAGCCCCGCACCATCTAAGGGGCTCCCAGCATTCACGGCTTCATTGAAACAGCCGCCAGCATGAAGGAAAAGGCTCTTCACACTGGCGGGCTGTGCAGAGGGAGCCGGGGCCTCGCGCGGGTTCCCCGGCTCCCTCTGCAGCCATCCATTGAGCGTAATGGACGGGCCGGCACTGCTTCCGCAGACCGCAGAAAACTCTGTGGCGGGCCACATGCAGCCTGCGGGCCGTAAATTGTCCACCCCTGATGTAGTATATAGAAAAAGTGGACTGATAATTATATTTTATTCATGAGATATATTTAGAAGTCTTGAAAACTTTCTGTGATGTAAATGATGGGCCCACGACTACCATAACAGCTATATATTAAGACTGAAAGAACTGTGAATCCGAAGAACCCCCTATTTCAATTTAGCAATTAACTTTCTAGTGTTCTTGAAATGGATTCTGTACTAGGGATGTGCAGGCCACAAAATTTTGTTTTGTTTTTTTGTTGTTGTTGTTGTTTTTGCCTCTTCATTTAGTTTTTTTCAATAGTGTGCCCTAAGAACGTAAGATATGGCATACTGGGTCAGACCAATATCCATCAAGCCCAGTATCCTGTTTCCAACAGTGGCCAATCTAGGTCATACATACCTAGCAGTTTCCCCAAAAGACACAGGTTCCAAAATGCTTGTATTGGGTCAAGCATTGATATCCTGGGTCCCTTTTTAATAATGGTTTATGAACCTTTCCTCCAGGAACTTGTCCAAACCTTTTTTAAACCCAGCTACACTAACAGCCTTTACTACATCCTCCGGTAACAAATTCCAGAGTTTGATTACACGTTGAGTGAAAAAATATTTTCTCTTATTTGTCTTAAATAGTTTACCCTGTAGCTTCATTGCATGTCCCCTAGTCTTTCTATATTCTGATAAAGTAAACAATCGATCTACGTTTACCCGTTCCACTCCATTCATTAATTTATAGACTTCTATCTTATCTCCCATCAGCCGTTTCTTTTCCAGGTTAAAGAGCCCTAACCTTTTTAGCCTCTCTTCATAGGAGTATCCTTTCATCCCCTTTGCCATTTTGGTGGCTCTTCTCTGAACCTTTTCTAATAACGCTATATCCTTTTTAAGATACGGCGACCAGAATTGCACAATAGGGTGCCCTATTAACAACAGTATACATTATTGCTACTTTTGATTCAAAATGAAAGCACATCCCCCCTATTCTTACATAATGTATTATTATTTTATAAAGCCAACATAGATGCCTATGCGCCTTTATCAAATAGGCTCCTACAGTGACTCCCAGTAACACATGAATTCTCTCATCTGAATTTACACCTGCTCTGAAATGGGTATAAACTCGTATGTGCATGTTCTCTGTGCAGGTACACATGTATTTTATTAAGTGGGCATGAACATCCCAAATCCATTCCAACTTCATCCTAACTATGCCCCAGAAATTTCTTCTGTGCAAATTGCATAAAAGTAGTCACGGTTTTTTTGAGTGCGTATCGTGTATATCCTCACACAATTGTTTAAGAGACATTTTTTTCATGTAAAACATGTTTTATACATAGAAAAAGCTTCATAAAATTACCCCAAGAGTCTATTCATGTACTGAGATTGGCATGCACACTTATATCTGAACATAAGAACATAAGATATGCCATACTGGGTCAGACCAAGGTCCATCAAGCCCAGTATTCTGTTTCCAACAGTGGCCAATCTAGGTCATATGTACCTAGCAGTTTCCCCAAGGGACACAGGTTCCACAATGCTTGTATTGGTTCAAGCATTGATATCCTGGGTCCCTTCTTAATAATGGTTTATGGACCTTTCCTCCAGGAACTTGTCCAAACCTTTTTTAAACCCAGCTACACTAACAGCCTTTACTACATCCTCTGGTAACAAATTCCAGAGTTTGATTACACGTTGAGTGAAAAAATATTTTCTTTTATTAGTCTTAAATAGTTTACCCTGTAGCTTCATTGCATGTCCCCTAGTCTTTCTATATTCTGATAGGGTAGACAATCGATCTACGTTTACCCGTTCCACTCCGTTCATTAATTTAGAGACTTCTATCATATCTCCCCTCAGCCGTCTCTTTTCCAGGTTAAAGAGCCCTAACCTTTTTAGCCTTTCTTCATAGGAGTATCCTTCCATCCACTTTACCATTTTGGTGGCTCTTCTCTGAACCTTTTCTAAAATCGCTATATCCTTTTTAAGATACGGCGACCAGAATTGCACACAATATTCAAGGTGCGGTCTCACCATGGAATGATATAGAGCCATTATAATATCTTTTGTTTTATTTTCCATTCCTTTCCTTATCATACCTAGCATTCTATTTGCTCTCTTGGCCGCTGCTGCACACTGGGCCGAGGGTTTTAACATGGTATCCACAATGACTCCTAAATCTTTTTCCTGGGTGGTGGTTCCTAATGTGGAACCTTGCATCGTGTAACCATAGTTTGAGTTGTTCTTCCCTAGGTGCATAACCTTGCACTTGTCCACATTAAATTTCATCTGCTATTTTGATGCCCAGTCTTCCAATTTATCAAGATCCTCTTGCAATTGTCCACAATCCTTTTGGGTTTTAACAACTTTAAATAGTTTTGTGTCATCTGCAAATTTGATAACCTCACTCGTTATTCCACTTTCCAGGTCATTTATGAATATGTCAAAAAGCAGCAGACCCAGCACAGATCCCTGGGGTACACCACTATTCACCTTTCTCCATTGGGAAAATTGGCCATTTAGCCCTACCCTCTGCTTTCTATCTTTTAACCAGTTCCTGATCCACAATAGTACACTACCTCCTATCCCATGACTCTTTAGTTTTGCCAAAAGTCTCTCATGAGGGACCTTGTCAAAGGCTTTCTGAAAGTTCAGTTACACAATATCAACCGACTCACCTTTGTCCACCTGATTATTCACTCCTTCAAAAAAACATAACAGATTAGTAAGACAAGATCTTCCTTGTCTAAAGCCATGTTGGCTGTCTTCCATTAGGTCATGACTATCTACATGCTGAGTAATTTTATTCTTTATGATGGTTTCTCCCATTTTTCCCAGTACTGATGTCAGGCTCACCGGTCTGTAGTTTCCCGGATCACCCCTGGAACCCTTTTTAAAAATTGGTGTTACATTGGCGATCCTCCAATCTTCAGGTATTAGAGATGATTTTAATGATAGTTCACAGATTACTAATAGCAGGTCTGCAATCTCGTATTTCAGTTCTTTCAACACCCTTGGATGTATACCATCCGGCCCAGGTGATTTGCTACTCTTCAGTTTATCTAATAATTGTAATACATCTTCCCGATGTATCGATATTTCCTTCAATTCTTCCGCACCTTTAAATACCACTTCAGTCATGGGTAAACATCCCTACATCTTCCTCAGTAAAGACTGAAGCAAAGAATTCATTCAGTCTCTCCGCTATCGCCTTGTCGCCTCTTAGTGCTCCTTTAACCCCTTTATCATCTAATGGACCAACTGACTCTCTCACAGGTTTTTTGCTACGAATGTACTTGAAAAGGTCTTTACTTCGCGTTTTTGCTTCCGCAGCAAGCTCCTTCTCAAATTCTCCCTTTGCCTGCCTTATCAATGCCTTGCATTTGACTTGCCAGTGCTTGTGCTGTTTCCAGGTTTCGTCGTTTGGCTCTTTTTTCCATTTCCTGAAAGATGCTTTTTTGGCAACAACAGCCTCTCTGACCTCACCTTTAAACCATGCTGGCAGTTGTTTGGACTTCCTTCCACTTTTCTTAAAGAGTGGCATGCAGCTGGTCTGGGCTTCCAAGATAGTATTTTTCAACAACAGCCAAGCTTGATGTAGGTCTTTAACCTTTGCAACTGCTCCTTTTAGTTTTTTCTTAAATGTTTTCCTCAGTTTATCAGTCTCCCTTTCGAAAGTTAAAAGGTAGTACTGTGGATTTCCTTACTATCCCTCCTCCACTAATTAAATCAAAAGCGATCATGCTATGATCACTATTGCCAAGTGGCCCCAACAACCTTATCTCTTGCACTAGATCTGGTGTTCCACTAAGGATTAGGTCTAATATGGCTTCCCCTCTGGTCGGTTCATGAACCAGCTGCTCCAAGAAGCAGTCATTTATTTCATCTAGGAACTTTATCTCCCTAGCATGTCCTGACGTGACACTGACCCAGTCGATACCGGGGTAGTTGAAATCACCCATTATTATTACTGTGCTGTACCTTTTGTTAGCTTCCTTGATTTCTTTGAGCATTTCATCATCCATTTGGTCATTCTGGCCAGGCGCTCGATAGTACATCCCCACTGCCATTGCCTTCCCCCTTTTACATGGAATTTCAATCCATATAGATTCTACAGCAGATTTTGTTTCCTGCAAAACTTTGATCCTTTCTGACTCAATGCCCTCTCTAACATAGAGAGCAACCCCTCCACCAATTTGATCAGCTCTATCATTACGATATAGTTTGTACCCAGGTATCACAGTGTCCCACTGGTTGTCCTCCTTCCACCATGTCTCTGATATTCCAATCATATCTAAACCTTTCATTTATTGCTATATATTCTAACTCTCCCATCTTATTTTTTAGACTTCTAGCATTTGCATACAAGCATTTTAGAGAATGTATTTTATTCATATTAATTTGGCTATTGTAAGACATGGGTAATTTAGGATCTTTAAGCTCTGTCTGCTCCATACTTGAGGGCATTGGGCTACTTTACTCTTTTGTGGAACCTCTCTGCTTTTGGTAGTATCCTTCAAAGATACATTCTTCCGAACCATCCGCTCTTGGGCGACTGTCGGCTTTCCCCTAATATCTAGTTTAAAAGCTGCTCTATCTCCTTTTTAAAGGTTAATGCCAGTTGTAATCTGCATATACAACTGTCTGATTTTTTTAACAGATCCCTTTTTTCCAAGTTTTACCTACGAAAAAGTCTTTGTAGAATGGCCTCTGCTATGTCCGGAAATTTCCTTTAACCATCATTTTCAGCCTTTCCACTTTGGAACTAAGACCATACATACTTTAACCTGCAGGCTTGCTCTCTTCTCTGAGGTTTGTAGCACCACTCCTCCCAGGGAAGGCTTAGTTGGCCCTCAACTTCATCCCCATTCTCTCCTGAAGCAGAAGCAAGCGAAGGTCCTGTTGTAATAAGACTTTTATATCATTTTGGATCTATGGAGAAAAAAAAAGCGTAGAAATCAGATCCTAAGTCAAGTATTGCTCTCACTTGCTAGGACTATGAGATGAATACAGTCTTGTGAAGAAGAGGCAGCACATAGGCATAGCTTTCTAAAGTTCCTCAAACTATCACACACTAATGGCACTTAATTGCATGGGGGTGGACCCAATGAATTAGTGAAACATAGATGAAAATAATTATTTAAAATACCTTCATGCCTGTGCTGCGCGATCACTTTGCACCTCCCCTCAACAGCAGGAATGCCGACAAAGAACCCCGCGCAACTTAGCAGGGGGGTTAGCTACTTAGATTTTTTTCCCATTAGCTGGGTAACTAATTAGCTATCTTAGCTTTTGCCACATTCATTTTGATGCCTCATTCCTTCTAATGTGATCAAACACTGTTTGTTTTGAGCACTTGGGTTCCAGAAGCTTTCCAGAGAGATAGAACGAAAGGTTAAAGTTGCTATCTTGTTTAAACATTTATAAATGTTAGCAATCGGGTATGATCACAAATGAAACCTAGTTCTAGTAATCATTTAGGAATGGCTGCTTAAGCTTGAGGCACTGAGAGTCCCATCTAATATTAATGAAAATATAACCCTGTTTCAGCACATTTGAATAAAACCTACAGTAGAACACTGCATACTAAGTGGTCAGCTACACTTCTTGGATGGCTACGAAGAAAAAAATTCTAGACTTACAGGAGTTTTCTTATAAGGGTGGCAGCCACACTTTGTGGGAAGCAGCTAAGATGGCGACCACAGCAGCCACGAGGCAGTCCCTGGAGAGCAGTGGGGGATATCATGCTGGCGAGAGTCTTGAATATACCACCTTTTCAGCACGAAGGAGGAGGATGCAGGGTCATGTACAGAGATTGATAGTGCTTATAAACAGAATTTTCAGATAAATTTATTAAGCTTGTATAACTTGATGAACAAGCTTAAAGATGGATTCAGAAATGTTAACAGTTAGTTAAACAAGTTAAATCAAGAAAGTATTTTTCCACATCCAATTAGAATATATCCTAGGTTTCTGTGCTGTTTTTGTAAGCCTCCGAAGTAGCAAATTTAAATACTACCTCCCTGCATCAGTCTCTGCAGTTTCCCTCCTGAAAGACTATTCACTAAAGAGATCCCTGCACCTCTCCCAATGCTTTCAGTGCTTCCTTCCCTATGGACCCAGGACTTATTTTTAAATTAAACTTAATTTTTAGTATTAAAATTGGCTTTTTAAAGCCTGAAAATCCAGGCTTCCTTTAATTTATCTGAGGCTCCGGTAGGCTCTCTGAATCCTGGGAGTAAAGCCCTGCACCCTTCCTGGGGCACCAAACTTTATTTATTTTAACCTACTATTTA
The DNA here is from genome assembly GCA_033557465.1 of Ichthyophis bannanicus. Lineage (NCBI taxonomy): Eukaryota > Metazoa > Chordata > Amphibia > Gymnophiona > Ichthyophiidae > Ichthyophis > Ichthyophis bannanicus. Next base: position 913,470,256 of record CM066033.1, read on the forward strand.
CAAAAGTTAATAGAGGCTGAAAAGTGGGGCTAAAAAGTAGGGCCATGTGCAAAAAGCACAGTCGCTTAATGGTAGAGCCGGCCCTGGCAGCAAGGGTATGCTGTGCCGGCAATCACTAGAGAAGTGTGCAGAGGAGACATCTATCCGATGAATCTATTACTGAACTGCTCTCCAAGTTTATATTTGTTGCAGTGTTAGCTGTGGTCTAATGATGGCTTTATAGCCATGGACGTAGAGTCTAAATTTATTCAGGTGTTGCTCTAAAGAGGTTCCAGTGCACTTGGGGAGTATGAGGTAGAATGTAAGGATGTGTATGATTTAGACAAGAGATTGCCAATGCTGGAAAGTACTGCAGTGTGAATATGGGGTGGTTGAATGATGTATGATTGAAGAAGGTCTGGTAAATGGAGTCACTTTAGGACATTATTAGAACAGAGTTTGTTAGATACTACCAGCTCCTATACACTTACGAGCTTCAAGGAGGAATAGAGGCCTACTTGAAGGGGGTGACCTTACCAGGGTTATTAACCACCCAGCTAGAATTCATGGAAGCTGAGATTCATCAGTGAAGTATTAGGTGTGATTAAAGATTTAAAACTTGGGAAGGAACTAGGTTTCAATGGCCTCTCCTCTATATTTTATAAACAATATGCAGATTTAATGGTATCTATTCAATGCTGTCTTAAGGGGAGAGGGGGGAAGAAATGACTAATTACATATCATAAATTGGCATTTAACAGTGCTTCCTAAATCAGTTAAGGACCTCTATCAATGTGGATCTTATTATTTATTTATTTATTTATTTATTTATCTATTTCTTCTATACCGCCCCTTCCAGAGATCAGGGGCGGTTTACATGGAACAAGTAGCCAATATCACTGCTAAATTATTAGCCAATATCACTGCTAAATCTCAATGTGAAATTGTTAGCTAAGACACTCATTGTCCGACTGTCCAAGTTATAACACAGTTATCCACGAAGAGCATTCCAGGTTTATCCCTGGGAATTTAGCAGAGGATAAGAAACAGACTAGTGGATTTGATAGCTCTGACTAGGGATCGAAAGCTTCAATGGTTCTGCTGGCCATAGATGTGGAAAAGGCTTTCAGTTGGGTGAAATGGGTTTTTCTGTATGCTGCCCTCAGAAGACTTGGGTTTGGTCCTAATTTTCTGAACAAGATAAGATACTCTTTATTCTGCTCTTTTTGTAACAGTATGGGTGAATGGGAGTTACTCTGAGGTATTCTCCATGTGCAGGAGAACCAGACAGAGATGCCTTCTTTCACCTCTACTCTTCGCTCTTGCAGTAAGAACATAAGAACATAAGATATGCCATACTGGGTCAGACCAAGGTCCATCAAGCCCAGTATCCTGTTTCCAACAGTGGCCAATCTAGGTCATATGTACCTAGCAGTTTCCCCAAAAGACACAGGTTCCACAATGCTTGTACTGGGTCAAGCATTGATATCCTGGGTCCCTTCTTAATAATGGTTTATGGACCTTTCCTCCAGGAACTTGTCCAAACCTTTTTTAAACCCAGCTACACTAACACCCTTTACTACATCCTCCGGTAACAAATTCCAGAGTTTGATTACACGTTGAGTGAAAAAATATTTTCTTTTATTAGTCTTAAATAGTTTACCCTGTAGCTTCATTGCATGTCCCCTAGTCTTTCTATATTCTGATAACGTAAATATCGATCTACGTTTACCCATTCCACTCCGTTCATTAATTTATAGACTTCTATCATATCTCCCCTCAGCCGTCTCTTTTCCAGGTTAAAGAGCCCTAACCTTTTTAGCTTTTCTTAGTAGAACTATTTGCAGCTAGTATTGAGGCTAATAGAAAAATCAAGGATGCTGCATTAAAGGATAAGAAATATAAATACTCACTTTTCATGGATGATATCATGCTTGTAGTCACAAAAGCACTATTGTCCTTGGAAGCTATTTTTAGAGAATTAGAGGCTTATAGTGTAGTCTTGAACATTAAAGTAAATCTTTCAAAGAAATAATTAATGAATATATCCTTGAATCAGAATTCAGTGAGGGGATTGAGAAGTATGTTTTCCTCTAGATTAGCAAACACTACACTTCGATACTTGGGGGTATAGACTGGGCAAGAGCTAGGCTACCTTGCCCAGTCTATACCTTCCAGCCTGAAGTACCTTGCCCCAACCACTAGGCTGAGGGAGGAGTAGCCTAGTGGTTGGGGCAATGTACTTCAGGCTGGAAGGTCGGGGGTTCAAATCCCACTAGAGGACAGCAACCTTGGGCCGGAAGGACTGGGGTTTCTAGTCCCACAGATGCTTCTAGTGGTCTTGGGCAAGCCACTTAACCCTCCATTGCCCATGTTCCCTGTAAGTATTAGTGTATGTGTCTCATATCCCCACGTGTTAAATGTATCCCCCAATTGTGTTGTGACCGCTTTGATTGAAGGATAAATTGGTATACAAAACTGTCTAAATAAATAATTAATAAATAAATAAATAAACTACATTCTATTAGAACATAAGCCCAGTATGCTATTTCCAACAGTGGTCAATCCATATCACAAGTGCCTGGCAGAATTCCTTGCCGCAAACCCATTATATTCATCTTTTCCCATGTGGACTAGGAGTTCAATCTTGAATTCCTCCACCTCTGGGTCTTTCTCTTCCCTTTCTTCCTCCTCTTCAGTTGATTGGTTGGCCTGTTCTGTAGTTATCTCACTCTCCTGCAGTTCCAGATCTCAAGCTCCATCTCCCCCTCAACTGCTCTTTCTGTTTCTGTGTAGTCCTTTCTTCTGGTGCTCTCACCCAAGTCTCCTCCTCCTCCCTGTGTTTCTTTTTTCACAGAAGCCCTTAGTTGCTTCAAGATATTATTAGTCACATACTTCTTTGCTTTGATCTGCAAAATTAAAGATCTTAAATTTGCATCTGTTGCTTTTTGCAGTTTTTCTTGTGGTAATTTTCCTCTTTCTTCCGGTTTTTGGTGGAGTCTCTTTGTGTACCCTCTTGATTTAAATATAGGTTTGTAGCATAAAAGTAGCAGTACATTATCTCCTCCTTATCTGCAGAAGTCCACTTAACCGTAGTTAATCCTCTTAACTTTTTCATTAATTTCTGTGGTTTATCTCCTGCCACAGTGGGCCCATGAACATGCTCACCATGGCCTTTATCTGTGGCAGGGATGTTATCTACATAAGCAGTGCTTGCACTATTGCAACCACCATCTTTAGCCCTAGTGCGTAAATTATGGGCGGGCACCTTTTTATCTTGGGCGACGTGCGGCCAGTATATATTTTTCTTTTTCGTTCCTACCATACTTAAATTGTAGTGTCACCTTGCTGGGATTTAGTATAGATTTTGTACAACGGGGTCACCACGTGAAGCTAAGCAGAAAGACTTGGTGAATTGCTCTGCTTCTCCCTAAGAGAAGCAGAGCAATTCACCAACCACAGCTAGTGAATTTTATGCTGCACTTCTCCTTGATCCCTTTGATTTTATGCTGCACTTCTCCTTGATCCCTTTGTTTTGTGATATCCTTTGTTTTAATTCTTTTCCTTATAATTCCTACTGTTCTATTAGCTTTCCTATTGTTACTGCAAACTGAACAGGGGATTTTAATGTATTATCCATGATGACATCTAGATCATTTTCCTAATGTGGAACCTTGCATCAGGTAGCAATAGTTTGGGTTGATCTTTCCTAAAAAGGACATTCTCAAAATTTTACTCATGGTTTAGACATCTGCAGACATGCATATGGACGTCGAAATCACAGACACATCTCCATAACCATTCCACAAATGCCGTTCGCAGAGGTCTTCAGTTCGGGGATGTTCAAGTAGACACAGGAGTTTGGGGGAGTGCAATGGACTTGCATGTCCCCTTTTGATCCCAGGAGCAGCGCAGCCGTCTGCAGGCCCGTGCATGTTTATTCCTGCTACAGGCATGAATAGGCATCAGGAAAGTGTTTGTTTTTACCTTAAAACATCTAAAGAGTGTAGAGAAGATGGAGAATTAAGTGACTAGTTTTAGATTATGAAGCTCCACATTGTGATATGAACCCTGGCCATGCAGCTCTTAAGCTGCCACTCTAACCATTTTGCTATTAAACATCCAGCTTCTGAAATACTCTCTTGGGGACGTCTATATAGACATTTGATAAACGTGCATATGGGGCGCATCCACGTTTCTGGAATTGTGCCTCAATTTGCACACGCCTGCCTTTCTTTTCAGATATTCTGGCTTTGACGTCCCATTTGAAATGTGTCTCTAAGTGCATAGCTTTGCGCTTGTCCACATTAAATTTCATTTGCCATTTGATGTCCAGTCGCCCAATTTCTCAAGGTCCTCTTGGAATTTTTCACAATCCTCTTGTGGTTTAACAACTTTGAATAATTTTGTGTCGTCTGCAAATTTGATCACTTCACTCATTCCCATTTAAAGGTCATTTATAAATATGCTAAAACATAGCGAGCCCATCACAAATGTAAGTTATAGTATTTTACCATTTACATGCGTACTTGTGCACTCTGCTCATGCTCCACCCAAACTCCACCCATGTGCACACCCATTGTAAAACTACCTGCCATCAGAGGCACGCCCAGTGTAAAGGAGATCATTTACGCCTGTAAGTGCCCATGAGTACATGGCCAAAAGACCAACGATTATTTATTCGCATTTAGTTCACATCTTTCCCGTAGTAGCTCAAGGCGAGTTACAATCAGGTACTGTAGGTATTTCCCTGTCCCAGAAAGGCTTACAATCTAAGTTTGAACCTACGGAAATGGAAGGTTTAGGTGTGTTCTTCTTGCCAGCTAAATCGAGGCAGCTCTTTATAAAATTATCCCTGAATTACCCTTTGCATCCTCTTGACCCCTCTCCTGCTTCTGTGGCTAGTGGTGACAGAAACCTTGTCAGACAGCAGCATGCATCTGAAACTTTCTGGTTTGGCTGTGTCCTTATCAAGCTCTGTCTGCTCTGACCCCAACATTATTTTCCTCCCAAGCTGAGATCATGCTAGTCATAGCAGCAGCTGCAAGGGAAGTTTCTAGCAAGGGGTCAGAAGAGAGGAGTTTACTGTAGTTATATTGTCTGGATGAGAGTGTAGCTGAAGATATGATGATTATTGCCGTTCTTCAGGGAAAAGGGCAGGCATTGTATGTTGCTATTAAGTTTATTTTTATCAGAGTCATTGTTTCTATCATTTTCTCTGGTAGCTTCTTCCACAAAATGCAAACACACAACTACAAGTGCATGTTCCAAGCCTACCAGAGCAGTTCTTTAAAAATATGATTCTGTCTTTGCTTCCTTAAGGCCTGGATGCACCAAGCAGCAGACAAATAAAAAGTGCAGATGTGTCTCAGGCTTAGTAGCAGGGACTGCAGCTGTATAATATCAAAACCATTACATAAATGAACGCCTCTAAGCAATTGCAGATGGGAGTACACAGCTCTGCTAGGATTTTGGATTCCTGACCTGAATAAACCCTTATTATTCCTGAGCCAGCATACTTCACATAGCTCTTTCTATACTTTTCAGATCTGACCTGCTACAACACTCACTACTGAATAGCATAAAAGCAGGGGTTCCCAAACCTGTCCTGGGGGCTCCCCAGCCAGTCGGATTTTCAAGATATCAACAATGAATATGCAAGGAGGTACATTTGCATGCAGTGGAAGCAGCGCATGGAAATCTCTCTCATGAATATTCATAGTGGATATCCTGAAAACCAGACTGGCTGGGAAGCCCCCAGGACAAGTTTGGGAACAACTGGATATATTATTAAGCTGATGTCCTCAGGACATGGAATGGAATGGTGTTAAAACAACACCAGCACAGGCATAGGAAAGGAACAAACAACTTACTGAACAGTGAGCAATATTCTTTGTATAGGTCCAAGACAGTACAAAGACTACAGTATAATCTGTAAATGGATAATATGAGACTGGTCGTAATTGCACTTAGTCATACATTCGTATTGTAAAGAGAAGCTTGTAATAAATGAAAAAAACCACATGTTTAAAAACAATGATATAGAAATTTGTCATGTCTACGTTATTATCAAGCATAAGTTATTTAAAAATTACAAAACACTAACATTGGGCAGGTGACCCATGGGGTGAAAAATGCATAGCAGAAAGGCACAATTATAATTCACAATGAGCATGCTAAATGACTTGTAATATATCCCTACTACAATAATACACACACCAGAAATTGGCTCATAAATGCACTATAATCATACGATAAGTATATAGTAACTAGAGACCTCAAAGCACCTAGGGGTATGTTTACTAAACGGCGGTAAAGGAGCAAGTGTGCCGTTAGCGTGTGCTAACTGTGCATGTGCACAAAGCCACTTTAGCGAGCACTAATGATACCTGTAGGTGGAGGGAAGGCGTGCAGGGGCGGAGAATGAGGGTCAATGGGCAGGGAGTGGGCGGGAACAAGGCTTGCTTCCTTAATGCAGGCACCTTTATGGCAGGAACCCTAACGCAATTCAAAACCTGGCAGAAAGGGTATTTTTTGAGGAGAGAGAGTCTATTTTACATCTGTAATGTGATGCACAGACAGGGGAGCCCAAGAGAGTGATAGTGGTGCTCAATTAGCAGCAACAGCATAAGTGCTCAAGTATGAAAGAGCACTATGCTGATGATGCAAATGGGGGCATAGGAGGTGGCACATGGGTCATGCAGTGGGGGCTGCTGGTGCACAGGGGGTATCTGGCAGCTGTCTAGATGGTACAAAATATGCCAAACTACAAAATATGCCAAACTGTGTCAGACCAAGTTCCATCATGCCCAGTATCCTGTGTCCAACAGTGCACAATCTAGGTCACAAGAACCTAGTAGTTTCCCCAAAAGACACACAGGATCCCCAATAAAGTGTGTTCTGTTTGCAGATGCTATCACCGCGCCTTGGCCTCACCACACATTGTTACCGTGCAAGCAGTGCATAGCTCGGATCCTGTTTAGCAATGGTTTATAGACCACTACCCAGGAACCCACCCAAACCTTTATAAACTCAGCTACAATGACAGCTTTTACCACATCCTCTGGTAATGGATTGCAGAGTTTCATTACACGTTGACTGAAAAACTATGTTCACCTAGAAGACCCAAATGGGTTACACTGTAGCCGCATTGCAGGTCCCCTAGTCTGTCCACAGTCTGATGTCATAAAAAAGCGACCTACATTTACCTGTTCCACTCTGGTCAATAATCTATAGACCTCTATCATATCCCACCTCAGCCGTCTCTTCCCCAGGTTGATGAGTCCCAACCTTTTTAGCCTCTCCACAAAGCGGTATTCTGCCATCCACAGAACCATCTGTGATGTTCGTCATGATCCCACAGTGACAGTGGCAGCACACAGTCCTGCTACTGCTGCGGAAAGGCAATGTGCCACATGGAGCGGTCCAAGGGTTCTGGCACCCCAGGCAAAGATCCAGGCTGCCTCCCCCCCCCCCTCCACTGCCGTAGCATCCAGCTGTAGGGGAAGAGGCCAATAGTGCCAGAAGCTGTAGCCCTCGAGGTAGCTGGAAAATGCAGGTGCCCAGGGAAATACCACAGCAGTGGCTGCCATCCTCCCCCCAAGATGTATCGGTGGCAGGTGGTGATGGGGCCCCTGCATAGGCAGCTGGTGGGGGGGGCTGCGTGGCCATCCATGTATACCCCTGTCCCCCCATCTGGCACTTGTGCCCAAGGCACCCGCCAAACCCGCATGTTCAACATGCTGGGATTGCAGCCACCATCACTGACAATGCATGGGCATGTCTGCATAGCGGGGTGTTGGTGGTGGTGTGGGAAGTGGCCCCAGCCTGTAGCAGACAGAAGCCTTGTTCTGGTTGTGTGTGCCATGTGCATTGCAGCATGTGCCAAAGGCCAGCTGAAGGGAAGCATGTCAGCAAAAGGCGCTGTCATTCCCATGGGGCAGCACTGTAGTGCAACACACACAGTTGGTGTGTATATGTGTGGAGAGTCACAGGTTCAGGCCCCCGCTGTGGTTTCTGTATTGCATCTTCCTGTAAACAAGGTTTAGCTGACCGTGTAAGTACAGCTCCAGCATGTGCAGCCCCCAAGGGAGTGGCCAGCAAGGTTGGAAACACCCACCAGCTCCACTATCCACAGCTGGTTGGAGGCTAATAGCACACGCTAACAACATGTGGTGAGGCCAAAGCATGGTGATAGCATCTGCAAACAGAACACATGTTATCAGTCCTTGAGTTGACATTGAGACAGGAGTGTCAAGCAGGAATGCCAACCATCTCCACTTTGGCACTGTGTGCCAATGAGAGTGTATGCATGTGTGTATGGCTCCCCTTTGTCCGTGGCTTTCTGCATTACACTTTGGCTCACATTGTCCAAGTTTTTCCCAGCCTGTTTGGAAAATGTGAATAAGGCAATGCAGAGCATTGTGGGTATCGCCTGAAACAGCGCAGATTGGCCTGGATGTGTCTGCCACAATGGTAGGGTCACTGGCTGAGATGCCATTATGCCTGTCTGCCATGTGCATTGCCTGGGTGGCCTTTGTATGTCATGCTGAGATGGCACTCTCACTATGACCAAAAAGTGACCATGGCACAGCTAAGGAATCCACATAGAGCTATTATAATGTCTGGCTCTGGTGATGTGAATGCATTCTCTGTCTGGAAATGTCCATCACTGAGCAAACAGCTGGGTGTCAATACTGATTATCCCAAGGCGGCATGCTCATAGTCACACTACACACATGCTGTGTATACTAATCAGCAGACCAATTGCAGTTGGTTTATGCTTGGCTGACACAGCCCAGTGAAGAGCAGTCTTTGTTGCCTGTGCTGCCATCAACTGTTAGTTCTCAATGGTTGAGACAGCAGTGGTTCATGGCCTACTCACCAGGGTCCTGGCAGGACTGTTTTCCCCCAACAGCCTATATATCTCACTGCAGTGGCTGTCCATGGCAGCAGCATATTGACATTGGCCACTAGCCTACACTGTTATCAGAGGGTTAGTGTCTAACATGGGCAGAACATAGGGCCAAGCTGTTGCCTACAGCATGCAAGAAATAAAGAGAAAAAGCATAACACACTGAAAAACAATACTTGCCACACACTAGCAGCATAGCCAACAGAGACCATCTCTAACAGTGCAGGTTCAGTGGACCAGGTGCTGGGCACCCCTCCTTACCCTCAGGGTGACATCTGAAACCACTCTGCAGCACAACTTGCTGTTGTTATGTGCATGTAGCACACGCAGCCAGTGCGTCTTGCTGAGCTGATAAGCTGTATCAGTGCATTCTCCATTGGTTCTTCAGCTGCAGACTGCTGTTTTGCATGTGCAGTTCCTCATGGGTAGTAGAGAGCCCAATCTATTCTGGCACAGACAGCAAACAGTTTGATCAGAGATCTGCAGGCTCTACCAATCTATGTCAAGCTGTGTGGAGGTGTAGCCTACTGGTTGGTGCGGTATCTCCATGGTCAAAAGTCCAGGGTTTGATTCCCACTTCTAATTTTGTGCCTGAGTGCACTTGCACAGTCCTGGCTCTGTTTTGACTTGAAGATAATCATTCTTCTGCATTTCTATGCATTATAGCCACACGTTGGGCAGCCCAACATGGCATTCCCCATCATGGACATCTGTGAGCATGGCTTTAGTGGCTCTGCCATGGCACATTGCAGCAGGTCAGTGATATATACACAGCAGATGTCTGGGTCAACTGGTATGGATGCGTTTTCTGTTTTGCCATCATTGTGACCTCCCAGCTTACGTAAAGAGGATATATCTCGTACATTCAGGCACCTAACACTCATTGCATAGACATCCCCTGCACTGTTCTGCCATCATTAATTGCCCCACATGGGGCAAATGGGCTCAACCTGTCCCTTTCTATCATGCCACTCTGTCAGGTGCATTGTCTTGCAGTTGCACAGGCTGAGGCACCAGTCCCATCCGCACAAATGGTGTTTCATGTAGCCCATGGCACTACAACTTTTGGTTCACACACACCAAATGCTTTTATTTATTTATTTATTTATTTTCATTTCTTATATACCGCACTATTTGCGATCAGCGCGGTTTACATAAAACAAACAGTATCCGACAATAAACAAAAGTCAGGTCATTACATTGAACAGGAACAAGTAACTTGGATAACCGGGAAAACTATATACATATGCGTGGCGTTGAATAGGTAACTATATTTTGGCCTGTATGATCCCATACATCCATCCACCACACACAATGCAAAGTCTCTGCTTGGATGATCCATGGCATAGCCCTGCACCCATCATTTGACTGTCAGGGAGATTCATGGTGGGGCAGCTTACTGGCAGTAAGCTGCCCCACCATGGCCCTCAGGGGTCATTTGCAGCAGTTAACCATATCATGCACACCTCTCTTGTGAGTGCTCCACATGCACACTCATGGACAATCCTCCCTATGTTGCCCACATCAGGCACATGCTGCCTCCACCCAGACACTGTCCTGGCCTATGGCATGCCACATACTTACAATACATCTGGATACATGACCACATCTCACAGATACTATAATGTAATTTGTGGTATGCTGTATGCTTTCAGGTGCATCTAGGACTGCATGCCTGCCACAGCACCCCCCACTGCTGCATCCCCTCCACTGACTTCGCTGCCGCCACCACCCACCCATCATCACTAGGCAGCCACCTATCTCGTCTAGTCAACAGCATAGGCCTGCTGTATGGTCAAACATGCTCACACATACTGCCACATTGCCAGGCATTAGGTAAGTCAACGCCATCAACTACCAATTGTGCTTGCATCCATACCTTCTCCAATGGCTTCCCTGCCCCCCTTTCAGTATTTCAGTAGTTTTTCTGCATTAAGGTGCATGCCAGACACCTTCCTGCAGCATGTGCAATTACCACACGGTAAGTGTCCACTACCACCCTTTAATGCAGCATGTGCTATTACCACATGGTAAGTGTCCACTAGCATGCCTTAACGCCAAAACGCCTCTGACACGCCCAGCACACTTACCACATGGTAACCCCTTATCGCTGCCATTGACACATGGAAAAGACTGCTCCTTTACCATGGTTTAGTAAACATACCCCTTATTTTCATAAAGGTGTTATGTGCACGAATCTTTAAAACCAGTGGGTAGATGTAAGGTAAAATGTGTCACTGCAGCTCAAAGGCTGTTGCCAACAAAAATGTTTAAAACAACTTCTGGCTTGATGACTTACAAAGTGAAACAAAAAGTGTCTTCTATAGTCATTAAAACGGCAGGAAAGTGAAAAGAAGAAATGCCAATGCAACTCAAAAGCTGTTGCCGACGAAGAATGCTTAAGTTTAAACAGTTTCTGGCTTGATTGTTTATAAAGTGAAACAAAGAGTGTTTAAGTTTCACATGTCCCCTTTTATATTCATATATTTAAGTTGTGTGTCCCCCTTTGAGTTAAAATATATATATATATCTTTATTTTTAATTATTTGTTTACCTACTATGATTTTAACCTTTTAACTTTGTGATATCACATTTCTTAACATAGTAAACATAGTAAATGACGGCAGATAAAGACCAGTATGGTCATCTAGTCTGCCCAGCAAGGTGGCAAGAAGAGGTGTACCTGCCTTTCCATGCAGGTCACCCCTCCCCATGTCTTAGTTTTAGGGGTGAACCCACCGCTCTGTGTAGGACACCCCTGTATGTTGAGAAATTAGATAGTTAAGTTTATGTTGATTTTATCCTGCTGCTGTAAAGGGATCCACTGTGTCTGTCCCATGCCATTTTGAATTCTGTCACTGGATTTGCCCCCACCACTTCCATCGGGAGGGCATTCCAAGCATCCACTGCCCTTTCAGTGAAAAAGTATTTCCTGACATTGCCTTTCAATTTACTCCCTTGCAGCTTCATGTTATGCCCTCTAGTTTTACAGCTTCCCCATCTTTGGAAGAGGTTTGTTTGTTCATTATTTCTCTTTAAGTATTTAAAGGTCTGAATCATAAATATGCTTTCCTTCTTATTATTCAATTTTATCAATGTATATGTTATTTTTATATGAAAATGATTTTGATGTATTCATTATGTTTTGAGGTTCACCCCCTGATGAAGGCTTATGCCAAAATGCGGGGTCGCTGGATTTGAATAAAGGACTTGCTTTTTAATGTCTCACTCTCTGTGCTACTACATTATTAAGCTGAGACAATGTTCGGTACTTAAAAGATTTGAATCTGTGTCCTTCGCCAACCATAAACAAAGTGGTTAGAGGCTTGAATCCCTTCTGAAGAGTCGCAATTCCTTGGGCCAGTAAGAAGTTTGCACACTTGCACCTGTCTGTGCACAAGCTTATTGATCTTTTCACTGCTCAGGCCACAGTGCAGGCACTATAACATTATACCCCTGGAATGAGCAGGCAGTGACATCATCACATTGCTGGCACAGGAATACGCTGCATTGTTACCTTATAGAGTATGATAGTCAAGTTCAGGAGCATGTTAACTAAGCTGAGCAAATGTTCAGCATGAGCTATTTGTAACTCAGTCCCATTGAATAACACGCGGCCTAGTTACAAATGGCACAAGCTAATCATTAGCACAGCTTAGTAACTATGCCTCTTAGTAATGATTTCCTTAGCAATATTTCTTTAGCCTAGGGTGTCCAAGTAGGTGGGACTGTTGGAAGGGGCAGGTGAGATGGCTAGCTATCCAGGGAGACTGAAGGACACCAGCTCGCCTTATTGGGGCGGGTCATCCTGACCTTGCTGCCACAAGCTTCAACTGCAAAGGGGCCACACAGATCAGGGCCTCTCTCAGATCACACAACTGTGCATTAGCAGCCCTGTTAATTCAGAGAGCTCTTCCAGTTGGCCAATAATATGTTTGCAGCCAGATGGAAATGTGGAGGGGAATCCCTCCATCTGAATGCACAAAATACTAGTTATTCAAGCGATGGGCATGCAAATAGGGCTCCAAGAATTTTTAAAAAATGGCAGCAAGAAAGATTTTCCAGTCAACAAGTAAACTAGGATATCAAAAATAACTCAACTAGGAGAGGCGGAGCCTAACACGGAGAGGAATGGACGTGTAGAGAGGAGCTCCGACGGCAATAATCTTTAATCCTGTGTCTGCTCTAGTAATCTTGGGCCAGAACCCCCTCAGCACTTTATCAAAGAGAGGCTAAAGATGGCAAATTCGAAGCCAGCCCGCCTAGATTTTACTCCCGGATCGGGGGCAGGAAATAAACGATCTAAAACAGAACCTCCGTCCCCGCAAAAGATGGCCTTGCAGGAGTTGCTGCAGGAGGTTCGTGCGGTGAAAGCCATAGTAACAGCGAATAGTACCTCGCTTCAGAGCATGCGGGAAGACATTGTGCTGCTTAAGGATCAATTCGGGACCCTTGCGGTTCGCCAAGACCAAGCTGAGCAACGGCTGCAGATGCATGAGGAATGGCTCAAACTAGTGGAGAAGCATTCCCGGCAAATTGAAAATCTTCAAAAGGAGCTGGAGGACATCAATAACAGGGCCAGGAGGAACAATGTCCGCGTGGTAGGAGTCCCGGAAGGGGCGGAGGGGCGGGATATGTTTGCTTTTGTGAGCAAGTTGTTGGTTAACACATTGAAGATATCCTTTGAGGCCCCTCTGGAGATTGAAAGAGCGCATCGCGTTCCCACGCAAGCCCTACCTAATAGTGCGCGACCCCGGCCCGTCATTTTCAAAACTTTGAGGCACCAGCATGCTGTTAAAATCTTTGAGGCGGCGCGGGCCCGATCTCCGGTGGAGTTCGAGGGCCATAAGCTTATGTTCTTTCCGGACTTTGCCAGGGCCACGGTGGAGAAGAGGAAACGATTTTTGGAATTGCGACCACGTCTGCAGCGACTGCAGGCTCATTTTGGTCTTCTTCAGCCTGCGCGAATGCGGGTGACATTGCATAATGTCACCAAAACCTTTGACGATCCAAATGCACTGGGCCTGTACATCGAGGGAAAAGAAGCAGAGCTGATGAACTGCTGAATACTTACAGGTCTTACTGGACTTTGTTCATACATTGCATTAAGATCATTGCTCTGGGGAAGGGGTACAGGGCCCGGGTATGGGGGCTTTCCTGACTTATTATTCATCCCCTCTAGAGTGTTATGTGTGTATAGTTATGGTTAGCTAGAGCAGACACTTAGTATCATCCGTGCACCCTCTGTGTCGTCCTCTCCGCTCCAGTGTGGGTTCACCCGTACAGTACGGTACAGTCCTCCCCCCCCCCTGGGTTGTTGGGGCTTCAGGTGTACTAGTAGGGTTCTTGGCGCTGTATTCATACAGTTGAGTGAAATTCATGAGTGTGATTGTGTTTATGGGCTGCGAGACAAAATGTATGCTGGAAGGGGGAGTCATGCTGTCGAAGGAGCGGAGCTTATGCCTGAGGAATTACAAGGCCTATGGCTTCCTTGAGGATTCATTCTTTGAATGTTAAAGGGATCAATAATCCTATTAAGCGGCGGAAGATCATTTTGTATGGCAAGCAGATCAGAAGTGATATTTTGCTGTTGCAGGAGACACACTTAAATGCAAAGGAATCCCTGAAATTAAATATTCGGCCCTTTTCCTTATTAGCGTTCTCACCAGCAAGGGGTAAACATAATGGGGTAGCTATCCTGGCCCGGGCCTCACTTAATTTGCAGGTGATTCATTCCCGGGGGGATGAGGAGGGCAGATGGGTGCAGGCCTGTATTAAGGTGGGGTCCCTGGAAATGAGTATCATGAATGTATATGCCCCTAAAAGGGACTGTCCTGATTTTTTTAAGAGCTTAGCTGAAGTGATCTGTGCTTCTTCCTCCATGCCAACTGTCCTGGGAGGGGACTTTAATCTAGTGTTGGATTCGTTGGTGGACAGGAAGCCTCCCAGGGTGCATGAGAGTGGTAAGGTCCCGAGGGTTCTTCAGTCATTGGCCCAGGAGGTTGGTTTGGTAGATGTGTGGAGACTGCTTCACCCCGCTGGACAGGAGTTCACTTTTTATTCACCCCCCCATAAGTCGCTATCGCGGATAGATTATTTTTTACTCTCCAAGTCCTTGGTCCCTCATTTAGCTTCAGCTGATATTCTCTCCTCTAGCATCTCTAACCATGCCACTGTGGTTGTTGTCTTGGAAGGGGTTGTGCCTGCCTTGGGTCAGGGGAAGTG
This sequence comes from Ichthyophis bannanicus, assembly GCA_033557465.1. NCBI lineage: Eukaryota > Metazoa > Chordata > Amphibia > Gymnophiona > Ichthyophiidae > Ichthyophis > Ichthyophis bannanicus. The sequence continues at coordinate 913,485,374 of CM066033.1, forward strand.
GAACTTTGATCGGACGTGCTGGAGAATGCTGACTTCCAGACACAGATGAGCGGGGCAATCGCAGAATATTTTGAGCTTAATCCCCCTCATCTGACTTCTGGGTGGGCGAGGTGGGAGGGTTTTAAGGCATATATGTGGGCAGTAATTACTAGTTTTAGTATCGGACAGGCGAAAGTGACTAGGCTGCGGCTAGGGGTGCTAGATGCACAGATTAAGGCAGGGGAGCGGCTTTTAGCTGATAGAGCTGATCCTTGTGTTTTGCTCCGCCTGCAGCGTTTGAGATTTCGGTATAATCAGATTCTTACCTCGGAGGCAGTCAATAGTATTCGTTCGCAGGAAGGTCTCTACTATAAGGAAGGAAATAGGGCCAGTACGCTCCTAGCTAATCAGTTGAAGGCCCGGAAGGAGCGAAGTCGAGTCGCTGCTCTTAGGGGTGCCCAGCGGGATGATGTGCTAATATCGGATCCTGATATCCTGGAGGCCTTTAGGGGCTTTTATCGACGGCTCTATTCTTCTGAAGTGGAGTGCTCCTCAGGGACTTTCACCCAGCTTTTGGATCGAGTGCAGGGCCCGGAGTTAGACCCGGTCGTGCTAGCTCCGCTTGAGGCTCCCATAACTCCAGCGGAGCTCGGTGAAGCGGTGGTTTCCTTATCTTCGGGGAAAGCGGCGGGCCCAGATGGGCTTCCGGCTGAATTCTTCAGAGTGTTCCTCAAAGATCTGGGCCCCTTTATGCTACAATATTATCACTCGCTGTTGGAGGAATGCCCCCAGGTGGGCTCCTTTGCGGCTGCGAGCATTGTTGTTCTTGAAAAGCCGGGGAGGGACCCTATGGAAGTGGGGAATTATCGACCTATATCGTTATTGAACGCAGATTATAAGGTGTACGCCTCTATTTTAGCGAAACGCTTATCCTCAGTAATCCCGCTGTTGATTCATCCGGACCAGTGCGGATTTGTGGGAGGTAGGTCAACAGCGGATAATGCCAGGTTGTTGTGTCATGTCCTGGTTCAGGCTGCGTCCTTGGAGACACCCGTAATCGGGTTATCCCTTGACGCTGAGAAAGCCTTTGATCGCCTGGAATGGTCTTTCCTGTTTCGCGCACTTCGATGGTTTGGGTTTGGAGAGGGATTTATTAGACATATCAATCTATTGTATGCCAACCCCACGGCCCGGATAACTGTCAACAATGCCAGCTCTCAGGACTTTCGGTTGGGTAGGGGGACGCGACAGGGCTGCCCCCTTTCGCCAATGCTGTTTAACTTAGCATTGGAACCTTTAGCTATCCTTATAAGGCAGAATAGCCTGATTCAAGGTGTTTGCATTAAGGGTATTGAGATTAAATTATCGGCATATGCCGATGACTTACTCCTTTTCACATCTCCGGCTTCAGTCCCTCATGTCCTCTCTCAGATTGGGGAATATGCAGCCCTTTCCGGGTACAAAATTAACTGGTCAAAATCGGTTGCTTTTCCCCTAAATGCCCGGGTTTTCAAGGCAGATATGGCTCAGTTCCCGTTTCTTTGGGAACTGGAGTGGTGAAATATCTGGGGGCTTATTATTGCTACCCTTTGGAAGAGACGGTACGGTATAATGCGGACCGATTGGTGACATTAGTGAAGTCTCTGACTGTCAAATGGTCACCTTTAACGTTGTCCTGGTGGGGTCGCTTGGAGGCTATCAAAATGACCATTGCCCCTAAGATTAACTATGCCTTAGAAATGCTGCTCATTCTATTTTCTCCTCAGGTGTATCGGCAGATTGAGACTGTGCTCTCAAGATTTTTGTGGGGAGGTAAGCCTCCGCGTATTGCCCTATCCAAACTCAAAGGGGTTAAGGAAAAGGGAGGGGTGAGTTTTCCTGATTTTCAGTTATACCACCGTGCTTTTCTGCTCAAGCAGGGGGGCCGATGGCGGGAGGAGGTGACAGACCTTAGTCCTATTTGGTTGGGCTTGGAAAAGAGATTGGCAGAGCCCTTCCCCTTGGCACTAGCTCCTGGAATGCTCTTTCCTATGTCCCCTCATTGGTCCTCTATCATGAGAGACACTCAACGGGCCTTCCAGGAGTTGCTGTCTCGGGGAACTATGGCAGAGAGGTTCTCCCCTGATCTTCCGATTTGGTACAACCCTCTTTTCAAGATTCAGAGCAAGACTTTTGCTTGGCCGCAGTGGTATGGCGGAGCTGTTTGGAGGTTAGGGCATTTGATCCGGGATGGCAGGTGGAGGGACTTTGGAGAGGTACAGCGGGACTTTCATATCCCTGGAACTCTTGTTTTTCAATGGATGCAGTGAAAACACTGCATAGGGACAGCTTTGGGAGGTTTACAATTTTCCAGCGGGGTGGGGGCTCTCTTAAGTGGCCTGGATCAGGCTTGGGATGGCCATGGCATTGCTTCCTCCCTATATAAATTGCTGTGTTCGCCATGCTCCTCGAAAGTGCAGGGGATGCAGGAGGTCTGGGAGCATGAGTTGGGAGTTACCCTATCCCCGCGCCAGTGGGAGGTTTTTTGGGCCAAGAAGGCACGCGTGTCTCGATCAGCCTCCATCACACAAACCTTATATTTTTTCGCGCATAGAGCTTTTGTTACTCCGGTGAGGGTCGTTAAATGGGACCCCTCGGCGGGTAATAAATGCTGGCTCTGTCAGGCGGTGGTGGGGACTTTCCGGCATATGGTGTTTGAGTGCTCTCACCTTAGTTCATATTGGACACAAGTATGGGATCGTATACAAGAGATTTTGCGTTTTAGAGTTCCTCTCTCCTGGGAGATCTTGGTCTTCCGCTCTGGATCTGGGATTGTCTTGGGTTCGCAGCATGACTCCTTCCTTTTGGATTTTCTTTTGGGGATTGCCATTTTTTGTCGCTTAAGGAATTGGAAAATACTTACTGACCTTCAGAGTCATCATTGGTGGAACTGTGTCTGTCTGTACAGTAAATATGAGCAAATGCCGCGCAAGGGCGTCCGACACTTGAATGGACACTGGAGGAAATGGCAGTCTCTGTTAAATTTCTGTAATGCGGCTCGCTGTTCAAATGATGATGTGCCTACTTGAACCTTACATGCTCTTGATTTTGTATTCCCTCCCTACTTCTGACTTGCTTCTGTTTAAGCCTGGAAGGGATGGGAGTACACTGTAGCCTGTGGGGCAGGGGGAGGGGAGGGGTGGGGTGGTCGGGTGGGGGGATGATTGTTGTTGTTGGATAACTGTTATTGTTTGGTTGTGTGAAAATCTAAATAAAATTTTCAAAAAAAAAAAAAATAACTCAACTAATTTGGAGAGCAGGGCAGTTATCAGTTATTACACATATTAAGGCCTAAACATTAATGTGTGAAGTAGTATTTTAGGAAGAACATCAAAGTCAAATCTGGTACATCCAGGGTGGAACATGCAGAAAAACAACAGGGACATCTATGTCACCAGAGGATTTTCATGACATGGATGTCCCCAACATGGATGTCCATGCTGAGGGCCATATAGACATCCCTCTTAGGAAAGTGTGGGGCAGGAATATTCATCTCATTCAAGCTAGGATGAGAAGACATATTAAAATGGAAACTTGAGCTCCCATTCCTCGTCAGTGTTCATAGTCAAAGTGTAAAATAAAGGGGATATTAGTGTAGCTCCTTCTCCACACCCTCCAGATATTTGCCTGACAAAACGAGCACTTTTCAGATGCCTGTTTATGCCTGGAGCAGGTATAACCTTAGATGCAATGCCAAACATCGAGGACATTTATGATATCAGGCGGGGATCTCCAAGTTTATGGGAACACCCTAGCCATGCCTCTGCTATGCTTCTGACACACAGTCATCCTCATGAACATTAAAGCCTGCACACAAGATATGTGGTAAAAACAGTTAGCATAGCTGAGTTAAAAAAAAAAGCTTGGACAAGATCCTGGAGTAAAAGTCCACAAACCATTATTAATGTAGACCTGGAGAAAACCACTGAATATCCTTGGGGGAGGAGTAGCATGGAAACGATCTACTTTTTTGGATCCTGCCAGGTACCTGTGACCTGTATTTGCCACTGTTGAAAACAGAATACTGGGTATAATGGGCCTTTAGTCTAACCTAGTATGGCAATTTTTATGATTTTAGGTCTTCACTATGCACATTAAGGGGATTATGTTGGAATCCCTATTTGTGCTTTGGACATTTCTATGCTCGTTTCCAGACATCCATAAAAATAATCATGGGATCTCTGAGCTGCTGCAGAGCCCAAGGCACTGCTGTGCTCTCACCCCTTCCTTCAGCACAGACTTTCTAACAGTATAGTGCAGCGGCTCGGAGTCTCCACACTTATTTTTGTCTTTGTTTTTACAGACTGGGATCCTTCTCACCAATGGCAAGACAAGAGAAGATAAGGGGTACAGAGGAAAAGAGTGAGATGGAGGGCAAATACTGGAAGGGGTGCAGGGAGGGAAGAGGCATGGAGGGAGTCGTTTTAGAAAGTTTTTCTCATGCCTACATAAGGAGTGGAGGAGTAGCCTAATGGTTAGAGCCCTGGCTTGGGACCCAAGAGACCAGGCTTCAATTCCCACTAGTACTCCTTGTGGCCTTGGACAAGTCACTTAACCCTCCCTTGCTCAGAAAAATCCAAGTTATCAATGTCCCTATTTAAGTTACAATGTAAACTGCTCTGATTGAAATGATAAAGCAGCATAAAAAACAAATAAATAAAAGGACTCTTATTAAATTGCTCCTAAATAAGAGTATGAGTGATGTCAAATATGAACATAACTCAGAAGCAGGCACAGTTTGGGTGGAGTGGGGTCAGAGTCAAAATTTATGTGTTCTGTATAAAATATATGCATACATTTTTACACCTGTTCCCAAGAAGGTGTAAATATATGCAGATTCGTTTTAACGACAATTTATTTTGGTTTTGTGCTGGTATTTTATGAAAACATATAGGTGCCTATGAGGGTCAATTTAGAAGCCCACTGTGTGATTTGGACATCTGAAAATGGCCATTCAGACATCCCAATCACATCTATATCATAAGAGCTATTTTAGAATGCCTGAACGTATACATGTCCGGCACGAGCATGTCTATGTCACACAGAAGTGTGGCGGAGGCATGGCTGGGACATTCTGGAAATGATACACATGGGCACTAGATTTCAGATTGTGGCCACATGTTTACAATCAGTGGTAGACACGCCCATGTCTATACCTGCTCCTGAGCATGAATAAACATTTGAAAAGTGCTCGTTTCTGCAAAATACCAAAAGTACAAAGAAGAGGGGAATGCGCCTTCACATTCTTAGTAGTTCTTGCCAGCTCAAAAACAACCTAGTAAGTGCATAGCGAGGCCTTATTGTCTGCTGCTGCACCACTGCATCTCTCCATTTCTAAAATGGCAGGCCAGGATATGGATGAAGTAACATATGCACATGCACATCTCAAAATACTGGTGCTGGAACATCTAAGTGGCCAATACCGCAAACATCTATATCTTATGTCCACTTTTCTGAAATTGGATGATTTTATGCACCTGTCTGGCCCGTTATTCCACACTTTCCCATCCAGCTCTATATCACGGTGGACACATTTATCTTTTGGGGCAGATATAGAGTAATTTTATTTTATTTTTTTTATTTTAAATTTATGCATTTTAAAGAATACACAAGGATCAATCACTTGCTCAGAAAAGAAAGATATCTAAAAGTAAGTGAGGGAGGTCAAACCAACCGCCACCTATCCAAAAAGCCAAAAGTACAATACAACTCTTTCACTAGCCCACAAAAAAACTAAGATAGATCAAGTCACAAAACAAAATAAATATTTACAGGTAATAAGACACAAAACCTGGTACAGTATACTATCCAATGTATGGATCATCAACTTCCTCTAAGTAGAAGGAAGGACCGTGGAGACTACCGGCTGCTAGAAGGGACCCACACTTTAATCCACAATAAATTGTGTCAAGTGAGCAGGTTCAAAGAAAGTGTAATTGACCCCAAGATACTTAATTAGGCATTTACATGGATAGCGTAAGAAAAATAAACCCCCTAATTGGAGAACTTTAGGACGCAAAAAAAGAAACTGTTGGTGACATTTCTGGGTGGATTTTGAAACATCTGGAAACATCCTGACCTGTTCACCCATAAAGGGTTGATTTCTGGCTCTAAATCAATATCCAATCTCGATCAGGCTCAAGAGCCAAAGTCAGAGACAATGTAGCTTGTGGAATAGAGTCGGGGTCCAAGGTCTCCAGGGAACCAGTTAGGTCCAACAAATCCATTGGAGGGGAATGAGCCGGCGAGGAGACACCATGGTCTCTGGCATGGCTGAAGGTAGATAAAACATCTTTGCCAAAGGTGGAACAGACTCTGAAGGTATTTCCAGAATGTTAGTTGCATAAGAATTAAACAACTCCTTTGGTAAGACTGCAGGAATGCGAGGAAAATTAAGCAAGTGCAAGTTCTTTTTACAGAGAGTATTCTCGAGTGCTTCTATTTTCCCATGGATGCTCATCAAATCTTTGATAACAGTACCTGAAAGTGATGCAGTGTCCTCAGCTTTACTTTCCAACTGGGCTAGCTTGAAACTCAACTCGACCATATTCTGCTTTTGCTGATCCATGTTCTGTATTATGCCAGAAAAAGCACTTCGTAGAGAAGCAAACTCAGTAATAAAGGAAGCTTCCAGAGCCTGCAGACCTTCCCAAAGAGCATCAAGCATTACCACCACAGGACGCACCAACAGGGGTTTTACCTTCCAGCACATCTGGTATAGCTGGCTGCTCTGACAGCAAAGCCCCATCCGAACCTGCAGGTGTTAGGGGACTCAAACCAGCAGCAGCGGAGGTCACCGACTCTCCAACCATCAGTGCGGCCATAGAAGACTCCATAGATGGAGTCTCCTTTGCCATTGACGTTCTGGGACTAACACTCCCAATAATGGAGGGTCCACCCGTTGATGCTCCAACACTGTAGGCAGAGGTCTGTGCTGGTGGGAACCGTACTTCCGGGCTCAGCGTGACCTGTAGCTCAGAGGGACGCAGAGAGCCTCCTTCAGCTCCCACCAACCCCAGCGAGCTTAATAGCTCCGGAATACTCACTGCACCAGTGGGCCTCACGAAAGCATTGAGAGGACTCAGCTACCGGCATGCTCTTTTGTATCTCCCATGCCTTCGCCTTCCGGCATAGCAGGAAACTTTAAGAAGAAAAAGCCAGATACAGTAAGGAGCACGTGGAGCGCTGGCTAACATGTGTCCGCCATCTTGGTCCCCGGAGGCAGAGTAATTTGAGACAGTATTTACACATGTCCATCTTTGCTGCTGCTCCTTCCACAGAATTGCAGACACTTTGATATGGATGTCCCAGATTTCACCTAAACAGCCTTTCTAAAACATGCCTTTATGTGTCTTTATTAAGTATCTCCAAAATAGGCACCTACTTGGCCTCCTCATCTAGATTCAGAAACCGTGGTCCAGAAACAGAGTGTTAATAACGCTTAAATGTAGTATTTACAATACACTCCGATTTTAACCAATTGTAGCTAAATCTATTTATGCTTATTACTGAAGAAGCTAAACAATAAATTTGTGCTTAAGGGCAGGTCTCAGACTGATGACTAGCTTGTCTCCCAGAGGGAGGAAGCAAAGTCTGACCTCCCTGTATTTTTCAAAAATATATATAGTGCTTCCCAGTAGTGCTCATTTAATTTTTTGATTGATTTTTAATAACTCTTGTTTGCCATAAAACGATAAGTAAAAAATCTGCTTATCTGTAATTGAGGAGTGTGATGTGGTCTGAAAAAATGGTTCCCCAACGCCGATCCTGAGTATTGCTATCGCGTTTCACTCTGCGTTTCTTCAGGGGTAAAATAACCAAGAATATAGACCATCCTCAACCGAAGTTAAAAGCCATCTATGGACAAAAACAACACATAAAAAATGCACACAAGTCTAAAGTTGACATCGCTACTAATAATAAATACATCCCCCTATTGTTCTACTAACCACACTGAAATGTGTAAGTTGAACTCATTTCCACTGACCACACTGAAATGACGAGACTTGTAAATGATGCTGCCCACGTATGTGATTTCTCGTAATGCTTCTTAGAAATATTTCTCAACGTTCAAAAACGCCGCGCATGCGGGTAATGATTTTTCTACAGCATTTAAACATTGAGAGCCTCAAAAGTGACGTCAGCTCGTTCAAGACGTCCATATTAGGAGAGGGGAATGCCGATGATACAAGGTCCTAAAGGGATCCCTTCCGTGCAATATTATAGCCTGACTTGCCCCTACAGTTGAAAGCAGAGGAAGATTTAAGCACTTATGTCTGGAGATTCTTTGATCAAAAACATGCTTTCCAATCTATATAACTGTTGAGGCCTGACAGTATCAAAGAGTTCAATTCAAATATCCACCATTGTTCCCTACGAATTAAACATTGGTCAAGAGTTCTAGATGACAGTTATAACATGACTTCAGCTGGCCTTTCAATAGAGGGTGAGGCGAGCCCCCACAAAAGACCTGTACAAAAGACATGTATATAGGCAACTGTTGCTTGAAGTGGGAAGAAAACAAAATGATTCCTGCTGAATAGGAGGAGACAAGCTTTAGGCCTAAACTCAAGTAACTCTAAAAGAGAAAAGGCAAAATAGTATTTTTAAGTAACTAGGGTTCAAGCATCAACTTCTGTGGTCAATAGGATGGAACAATTGCACGCATGGCCTCTCTTTTAACCAGAGCAGTAACACACAACTCAGATTTAAATAGATTAAACTAGCCTTGTCCTTCTTGTTTACAAGGAAGGAGGAAAATAAACTAAATGGAATAAAGATTGGATTCAGTAGTTGGATGGTAGACCACTGTACTCTTCCAGATGTTCAATGAGAGGTGTACCTGTATCAGCAATGAATTCCACCACAAATTGCAGCACAAACACTAAATGGTAAGTATGAAATATCTTATTCAAATATAGAAAATAATACTTAAAGCATTAAAATCGTGAATTGTCAAACTGTTTTAGACTCATTCTAAAGATGTTACAATAGTTATTTAAATATGCCACATAGATAATGGCAAATTTCTCTTTTACAGAAGAATTAAGGTCTTATCAGAATTATTAAAATTCTCCTGAGACTATTTCAATTTACCATACATTTGCTTTATTAATCACAGAAACCAACAAAATTCTTTAGGATAAATGTTTTCTCCCTCTTTTCAGGTAAACAATCAACTTAAACAGATAGGTTTTTCCTCTTAACCTCATCTTCCAGAACTTTGGAGCCATAAGTTCAAAATAAAGGCTTCCATAGGAAACTCTAAGTCCAAAATATTAAAAAATGAAAAATAATTATGAGTGCACTTAAAAAAAATTAATAACCCCAGAGTGTGTTTTCAAGCATTACGTTATCAGTCTGTTTTCTTCTTTTCTTCCAGGTTCCAGCCTTTCTTGCATCGGGGCCCGTTAGTACCGGTTCTGATTCTGAATCAGGATCAGGAACCAGATCTTCTCCCTCTGGACTGGGTTCCACTGCACAGGAACTTGAACAATGAGTAATCAACAGTAAAGAACTATGTACAGGAAGGTAGAAATAGAAGGCTGTCAGTAGAAGATGAGCCTGCAGAGCCAAATATAGAATCATGGCTGAACCAAGGGTACCGCAGCAGTAGAAGAGAGCAAATACTGTTTCAGGGGCAGGTCTTGGACTGGTCTAGCAGGATTCAAGGAAAGGACATTATCTGGTAAATATAATGTCACCTTCTATATTGTCCTGCTAGACCAGATCAGACTAGTGAGATGTACCAAAGCTACAACACCACTGAGTAGGAAGAAGACACAGCAGCTCGCAAAACTCTTCAGCTGAAGGCCATGTCCATCCATGTGTGAACATCCAAATGTCAATGGTTGACAAAATGGGAAAAGGATGCCCATGATGCTGCCTGACAAATGTCTGCAGGGGCTACCGAGCTCCGCTCTGCCCACGAGGACGCTAGCACTTGGGTAGAATGGGCACACAGGCCCCCTGGAACCAGGCAGTTCTGTAACAGATACACTGAGGCAATAGCCTTCTTAATCCAGCACCCTAAAGTTGACTTGGCCGCAGCTTCACCCTTGCATGGGCCAGCAAACAGCACAAAAAGATGGTCCAAGTTATGAAAGGAATTTGTAATCTCCAAATACCAGAGAAGCACCCTTCAGACATCCACAAAGCAAAGATTCTTAACCTTCCCCTGACATTGCTTCTTAGAGAAGGATAGTAGGCAAACCACATGGTTCACATGAAAGGGAGACAGCACTTTAGGCAAGAAGGAAGGCACAGGCTGAATGGAAACAGCCTCAGTGGAAAAGGATAGATAAGGATCCCAACAAGATAGAGCCTGTATCTTGGAGATCCGATTTGCAGAACAAATTGCGAACAAGAAGACAGCCTTGAGCATCAAATCCTTCAAGATAACGTACTTCAGTGGCTCAAAGGGAGCCATCATCAGAGCCGTGAGCACCAAAGACAGATCCCAAGAAGGGATCACAGACCAAAGGGGAGGACACAAGCATTGAATCCCTTGAAAAAAAAATGAGATGTCCAGGTGCAAAGCCAAGGACCAGGGCCAGCCCAGGGGTTTCTGCTACCCTAGGCAGGAACCCCAGCCTTGCCACCCCTCCTCTGATGCCACCCCTCCCCCACAGACACCGCCCCCTCCCAGCTGATGCCATCCCCCCTCCAGCTACTGCTGCCCCCTCTAGCTGCCGCCGTCACTGCCACCAGCCCCCCACCTGACGCCGATTCCATCTAGGGAGAGGTAGGCAGTGTTTTCAAGACAATGCCACGGTGGAGGCTTATGTCAATTGGCAGGACTGTAGAAGAAGTGCTGGAGTGGCCCTGGAGATGGATCTCCTGTTTGCTTGGGCAGAGAAAAACCTCCTAGCCTTGTTGGCTCAGCACATTGCTGGAGTGGACAATATGGAAGTAGACTTCCTCAGCCGCAAATGGGAGTTGAGTCAAGAGGAGTTTCAGTTGATTCTGTGCTGCTGGGGTTACCTCGAAATGGATCTGATGGCAACCCTCTCCAGTGCCAAGAAGAGGTCCGAGGACATTGATGCCTTGATCCAGCCTTGGCCCAGTCAGCAGCTGCTGTATGTGTTTTCTCCGAGGGCCCCTGGAAAGGCATGTGATTTGGCTTATAGAGTGCCACCTGGGCAGGATTGTTCTGGTAGCACTGGACTGGCCACAGAGAGCGTGATTCAGAGACTTGATGTGGCTACTTCAAGTGCCTCCTCTTTGGCTGTCTCCATCTTGGGGGCTATTGCAGCAAAGACTGATCATCCTGGAGAACCCAGCTCTCATTTACTGCATGGCTCTTGAAAGGAGACTGCTAGCGTGTAAAGGCTACTTTACCATACTTAGTGCCCAGAGGAGGTCTACCAAGCTACATAAAAACATAGAAACATGACGGCAGAAAAAGACCACATGGCCTATCTAGTCTGCCCTTCCATATCAACTACAATAGTTCTGAAATCCCTGGGAATCCGGCCAGTGTTCCCTTGGAGGTCAGGCAGAGGCTGATGAGAAAGAGGCACTGGCCCACTTTGCAGGTCTTTGGCCGTCTTCCGGGAGGTGGTAAAATTTTGTCTCCCCTAGGTCCTTCACCAGTTTCTCCAAATAGGTTCCAAACAGGAGCTTCCCCTTAAAGGCCAGTTGAGCCAAATGGGTTTTGGAGGATGTGTCTGCTGTGACAGATCCAAATACAACACCATGACGCCGCCAGCATACCAGATCATACATGGCATCAGAAAGGAAAGCTGTAACTGACTCCAAGAGAGAAGTAATATCATCAAGCAGAAGAGACTGAATCTACTGAAGCAGGGCTTGAGATATCAAGTTAGTACATACTCCCAGATGTAAAATAGCTGCTGCCATGGCAAACTGGCTCTTCAGCAAGGAATTAACTCTGTGATCTAGGAAATCTTTTAAGGCCGATTCACCTTCCATGGGAAAAGTGGTGTGTCTAATAACCACCGTGACCTGTGCATCCACCTTAGAAATGTCAAACCACTGGCTGCACTCCTCCTCTGGGAGAGCGTAGATCTTCTTATAGACCCTTAACCCTTAGGCAGGGAGTCGTGTGAGTCCCAGTCAGACTGGATCATATCTTAGATCACCTCCAGGAATGGGAAGACAATAGTGGATTTCTGCACTCCTTGAAGAAGTGGGTGTACTTTCGGCTCCTGCTCTGTGCCGGAAGCATCTGTCAAGTTCAAGGCGGATGAGAACCTAGAAATCAATTCTGCTAGCTCTTCCTTCTGGAACAGGTAGATCGCGCCGGCCTCTGTATAGTCTTCTGAAGTTGAAAGCAGATCCTTATCGACATCAGAGCTCAATACCGATTCATCTGGGTCCGAGGCATAGTCAGCAGCTCGGATAGCTCCCAGCTGTTCCTCATCTTTAGAGAATGTCCCGCGCTGGGGACACTTGGCCAAAAGTAATTGAATAGGGCTTCTACTTATTTATTTATTTATTTTATGTAACTGGTTTTTTTATACCGCTTTATCCTTCAATCAAAGCGGTTTACATTAAACATGAAACTTATACAGTATAACGAGTGAAGATATTACAATAAATTAATTGTTAGATTAAACAGAGTCATATTATTAACAATGATAACAAAAGCACTATGGAACAAATACACAGAGGAACTTATATACAGTAAAGAGGGGCAGTTAGTGTATGAAAACTCAGCTTGGAGGTGACCAGGTATGAAGTGGGCTGCATTAGCAGGGATTAAGTGTAAAGTATTTACTTAAATAATGTGTCTGAAGTGATCAGAAGTCCTTGATGTCTTATGTTGCTCTATTATCTTCCGGTAGAGAATTTCATAACTCTGGGGCAGAGAGGGTATTGGTGTAATTGACTGAGTTGTTATGTGGTTTTGTTCACTCATCTTCTTTGGTATGAAGATAAGGTCAGGTGTTGTGCCTAACTGATGAGTAAGTGCATTGATAACACAGGTACACTAAAAAAAATTTTTTTTAAACTGCCTCTAATGTTTCGATTGATTTTTACGTTTTTTGGTGCGCTGAATCCAAATCTGGTAACCAATTTGCTCCATCACGTACAGATCTTTTGCTACATTGGGTTAGCAGTTTGAGGTGAACGTTTCAGATTGAGTGCGATCAAGATAAAAGTTTCTTGGATGAATTCTTTATACTAATTGTTTAGTAGTTATTCAAATAAGAATAAAGAAAATTGTAACAAGGCAGCACATAAGAATAGAGTAATGTCAACAAAACACACTGTGATGTTAGCAAAATTGTCTGCACTTAAAACAGCCACATACATGTGTACAAACATTGAGCATATAAGAGCGAGGTTAGACACAAAGCAAAGCAAAGAAATGTGCAAAAAATGTTGTACAGGTATGTATGTAAGAATAGAAAACGCAAACCGCACCATTGCAATACATGAAGACAAACACCCGATGGTGTGAAAATAAAATTCTAATAAATGAGATCCGACACTGTGGTAATAACTAGCAAATTTTTATTTCAAAGTTTAGTAAAAACACGATATTTGTCAACACAGTTTAGATTTTAAATTCATTCTTGGGTCAATCAATCTCCTGGTGGGCCCGTTTCTTCTTCCCCCGAATGCTTCTCTTGGTGCGCTGCTTGGCGTATTTTTCATCTGGGGTTTCCCGCAGCAGCAACCAGCAGAAATCAGCCATCATAGTGGTGTTCCATCTTCCTTGGTACCTTCTCTCTGCGTCCTTGATGTCCTGGTGAAACCTTTCACATTGTTCTTCACTGTACGCCCCCAGGTTTTCGGGAAAGTAGTTCACATGGGAGTGCAAGAAATGGACTTTCAGGCTCATGTTACAGCCTTGTTCTTTGAAGGCATTGAGCATCCTGGCAACAATATCCTTATAGTTCTCATCCCGCCTGTTCCTCAAGAATTTGAGAACAACATCCTTGAAGGAATCCCAGGCTTCTTTTTCCTTCTCAGACATCGTTTCAGCGAATGCTCCATCTGAAATGAGTTTCCTTATATCAGGGCCAACAAACACTCCTTCCTTTAGCTTTGCTTCAGAAAGTCGGGGGAACTTTGAGCAAAGGTACCGAAAGCACTCACCATCTTTTGGAAGGGACTTGATGAATTGCTTAATGAGACCCAACTTAATGTGGAGAGGTGGTAATAGAATTTTATCACGAGGTACCAAGCTCTCATGAAGAACATTTTTCTCACCGGGTCTCAAATACTCCCGAATTGGCCAGTCTTTTTTCCCCCAGTGTAGGTCGCAGGCCCAGCTATCCCACAAGCAAAGGAAGCAGGGATATTTGGTGAAACCGGATTGCTGCCCTAATAGCATGGATAGAATTTTAAAGTCTCCACAAATCATCCACTTATGCTCATCATAACGAATCTTCTGAAGAATCAGGGCCAAATTCTCGTATTTTTCTTGGAGAATAACAGAGTGAGCAATAGGAACTGAAGCGAATATGTTGCCATTATGAAGAAGAACACCTTTTATGCTGTCTTTTGATGAATCAATGAACAGCCGCCATTCAGCAGGATCATACTTGAGTTTAAACTTTTTCATCACTCCGTATATATCGTTGCAAAATACCAAATCTTCCTCTTTGCTGAAATACTTAAAAAATTGTGTCTCGCGGTTGCGGTACCAATAAAAAGTTGTTCCTGGTGACAATAGATTTTTCTGTTTAAGCCGAGAACCTAGCAGTTGGGCAGCATCTTTTGGGAGTCCTAAATCCCGGACTAAATCATTCAATTCAGCTTGAGAGAAAAGTTCAGGTTTCGGATCTGGTTCAGTTTCAAACTCGGAAGTACTGGACTCATCGGGAAAAGCCATCTGATGAGTCTCATCATGATCAGAACCGTCCACACAAATATGATCCAAAGATTTTGGTGGTTCAGGCACAGGTACTTCGTTGCTATGAGGCATAGGCCTAATTGCTGAGGGAAGGTTGGGGTAACTTATTACGTTCTTATTTTTTAAGTTGTATCCCTTCACAATGCAAGAGCAAAAATAGCAGTCACTGCTGTGGTCTCTTTGTTCACGCCACATCATAGGTATTCCGAAACGAAATGCTTGTTTTTTACCTTTCATCCATAAGCGTAGATCTTCCTCACATGTCTTGCACACTTTGTGAGGAGCCCACGGTTTGTCTTGATCGCCTAACTTCAAACCGAAATAGGCAAAATATACTTTTTTAATAAATGCAGAAATGTTCCTCTGCCGCTTTTTCACGGTATATTCCCCACAAATAAAACAAAAACTGTCCAGAGAGTTGACGCAACCTCTGGCTCTGTGAGCCATCAGAAATACACAGCACTGCAAACTACAACTGTAGTGAACCACTTCGGAATAAAGCTGGATTACGACTGAGCAAACAAAAGGTAATAATGAACTTGCAAGAAACTGAAATTTGACAGGAACGTTCATGTCGCAACCACCGTGTTTGAGCGAGCGAGCGAACGAGGCGAGGCGAACAGGAAAAGAACATGCGCCAGCGCGAGTACTGGATTTAGCCCCCCGCCTCCCAATTGTCCTGTTAATGTATAAAATGAATACAAAACACTCTAAAATATCATGAGGGAGTGTTTCTAGTTAGTTAACCATTACAACCTCTATTTTGGGCCAAGAAAATAAACTGCAGTTGGCTAAAAAGAAATTATGTGAACATTCCTTATATGGGTAAGAAATCTAATTTTGCAAGAAAACGTGACGTGATGGAACATTTTGGCTATTTTTCCTGGATTCAGCACCCCAAAATCTATAGGAATCAGTTACAAAACTGGAGGCAGTTTTTTGGTAGTGTACCTGTGTAATTTGGTTGTATTAAAGTGACTCCATTGCTCTCATGAATATGCGCTGAGCTAAGGTTGAGATCACCCAGGGCTATGAGGGGTTTATGTGGTGTATTCTGGATACATGGCTGTCTCTAGCATGGTGGAGAACTCATCAGATTTGGCACTGGGAGCTCTGCAGATGAGGCACATGCTGATAAATGTGTTGGCAATGGTAATTATGTTTGTGTTTTGCGTGCTGAGTGAGGCTGTGGGTTTGAATTTGAAGTCACTTTTGTGAGAATTAGAACTCCACCTCCTCTCTTATGTGTTCTGTGGCAATTGTAGGCAGAGTAGGTTGATGGTGTGATTTGGTTAAGGATAGCTTTGTCTGTATCATTGAGCCAGATCACGGTGATGTATGTCCGTTTGGTGGGAATGAAGGTAGTCCATAATAGTATTGATTTTATTTCTAATTAATCTGCCATTAATGACTATGCATGAAATGTATGGATTTAGTATGGCATTGGAATGCGTGGATGTAACTAGGGGTGTAGATATTATTTGTATTAATCTGTGTGGTTTGCGGGTAATATGTTTGTTGGAGTATTGCCATGTGATGAGCTGATGTGTGCACGTAACTATATGGAGCACCAGCAGATTTAGGGTCATAGGAGCTGCTCCTATGTAGTGAAGGAGTAGCTGTGCAAGTAATAAGAGGTAGAGAAGGATATTGTTGTGTAGGTTCATGGTCGATTTGTGCGATCAAATTTGTGCAGACAATTTACAGTGGAGTCTTATCATGAGAAAGGATGCTAAGGTCTGAGAGAGGGATGGCAGTAGCTGCAGCGCTCACCAGAGTCTGTTGTGCATTGGAGGTGTTGAAGCATCTGAGATTAAGTTTTAGTGCTTTAGAATTCTTTGTTTATGGAAGCTCTGTGGGGTAGACTTGGAGCCTGCTTGATGACTGGAGCTCCAGTTGGCAGAGGGTTGAGCCTTTGATAGTTTATGGTGTTACCGTGTTACGTTCAGTGGTCTTCAGTGTTGCTCTCAGGGTCCTCTCCTAAGAGCCTCGCCAAAGGGCCCTTTGGCATGGCCCTTAAGCGGAGGCCAACCAGGCACAGGTGCATCTTCTAGCACTGGAATTTAAAAGTCCCTGATGACCCGATTGGCCTTAGCTGCGGGGAGCAGGAGGGGCTTACCTGCCCACTCCCTGTTGCTGATGCCAATCAGGTCAGGTTGCCTGTCCGGCATGAGACTGTGTCTGGGGATACCTAGAGGCCGCAGGGTCTGAATTTCCTTGCCAAAAGTACCAGGCCTGTTGCAAAAAGGAGAAGAATTCCGGGAAGGACAATCCAGGCTCCAGAAGCTCTCCTCTCAGACTAGGGGGCAAGCCACCACAGACCCCCTAGAGGATGAAGAGCGACTCACAACATGGTCATTGGAGCCACCGGCTGGCTGAGCATCCTTACCCTTAGCGTCATCTTGCATCTCCTGCCCTGAGGCAGGTAAGCGTGGACTAACTATCCCCCGGCTGAGAAGGGGAAAACATGCCCTCCAGGGGTGACTCAGAAGCTGCCAAACTGGAAGGGCAGAGTCCAGAATCCAAAGATGACTCTTCGCCTGTCACAGGTCAAACAATGTTTCCTGGAAGAAGACACAGAGAGTTAGAGTAAGAATCACAAGAGCGCATGCTAAGGCTGCTTATGTAATGCACATTAAAGGCACTAGGGAAGAAGCACATGTTGGAACCGCTTGGGCTTAATACGCATTAGGACCGCGTGACCTTCAGGCACACCATAGGCAAAAATGTTACTAATACATGAAAAAAATGGCAGGAAACCTCCACACAGTGCCAACAGTCATTAGCAGTCCACCCCGAATTGCATCCCTCAGAGATGGAACCAGGAATCTCCAACAAGGACAATGACAAGGTCAAGCCTTGGTACTTACCCTCTGAGAGCCCCAGGCGTAGGATCCATGTTGGTCTGAGTTCTACTCCCCTGAAACGGTTTCACTGGCTGGGTTTATTTTAACAGCACTGTGTGAAAGGTGGCTGGCAGACAGATCCCTCTGAGAGCCTTCTGCAATCTTCAGGAAATAGCGGGGGGAAAGGAGGAGGAGGGAGGAGGCACTGAGGCTCTGTGAGACTGATGTACTCTTATCATGATATGAGCGTGGAGCTGAACCAATTTTCCCTCCTACTATGGCTACCAAAAAGACCGCAGTCTAGTGGAGCCTCCCACATTGCGCTCAAGTAAGCAAGTCACCTTTACAGGGCTTAAGGTGGTCATTCATGAGCATTTAATCAATCCCTTTTCTTCTCAATTTTCAGATTTTCTATAGAGAAAAGAAAATCAATCCACCATCTGCTGGAGACAAAGAAAACTGAAGGGACCTCTGGTGGCTGAGGCGGATAGAGACAGAGGAGTGATGTCATTGAAACCTGGCACATTGATGAAATGCTTCTTTGCAACAACCAAGCTCTCCAGCAGAGAAGAAGGTCGGTGCCAACAGAATGACAAAGGTTGGACACAAGTCACCAGGGCCTGCAGAATCACCAATCCAACTTCTCCAGCCCTTGAATTGAAGAACCATTATGTAGCCTTGGAAGTGGAGGAGGTGAAAGCATCCCTGGAAAGGGATGAACCAGAGCTCAAGTACCCCAAAGTTGTAGAATCAGTGACCACAAGGAAGCAAAGGGTAGTGGTGCTTGGTGACTCTCTTCTTTTTATTTTATTTTTAAATTTTTTATTGATTTATAACACTCATACATAACAAGAATGACTCTTTTCTGAGGGGTACTGAGGCATCCATCTGCCGACCAGACTTGATGTCCAGAGAGGTATGCTGTCTGCCTGGTGCCAAAATCCAAGATGTTACAGAGAGTTTGCCGGGGACTCATCAAGCCCACTGACTATTACCCAATGTTGCTAATCCATGTTGGAACAAATGATACCGCCAGGTATTCTGCGGAGCGTATCAAAAGTGACTTCATGGCTCTGGGACAGAGGGTGAAGCAGTTAGGAGCACAGGTGGTGTACTCTTCCATCCTCCCTGTTGAGGGCAAAGGCCAAGGCAGAGAGGCTTGCATCCTGGACATGAATGCATGGCTGCGTGGATGGTGTCATCGAGAGTGTTTTGGTTTCCTAGACCATGGTATGCTGTTCCAAGGGTTGAAGAGCAGAGACGCCATCCATCTGTCCAAGAAAGGTCAACGCATCTTTGGTAGTAGACTGGCTAATCTACTGAAAAGGGCTTAAACTAGGTTCGTTGGGGATGGGTGAAGAAAGCCCCCAGGCAAGTGAAAGCCCCCAGGTAAGTGAAAGCCCCCAGGTAGTAATACATTAAATACCTTTATGGAAATGGGTAACAGGGGTAACATATGGAAAGCAGTGTGTATAAATGACGGTAGCATGGGAAATAAGATCCCTGAGGTTGAGGTTTTGGTGGGAATGGCTGACTTGGATTTAGTAGCAGTTACAGAAACATGGTTCACAGAAAACCATAACTGGGATGTAACTATACCTGGCTATACTTTATTCAGAAAGGACAGGGTAGGAAGAAGGGGAGGAGGCATGGCACTATATGTAAAAATACTATTAAAGCTTTGGAATTACAGAGCTAAAGAGGGAGAGAGGAGGCATTGTGGGTTAAATTAGAAAGAGGGAAAGAGAAATCTATTTGCATTGGTGTGATATACAGATCTCCCTCACAAGAGGAAGAGGTGGACAGAGAGTTAATTGAAGACATACGCAGCATTGCTAGGAAAGGGGAAGTACTACTGATAGGGGATTTGAATATGCCAGATGTTGATTGGCACATTCCTGCTGCAGTATCATCTAGAAGTAAAGAGATCCTGGATTCTCTACAGGGAGAACTATTCAGGCAATTGGTAACAGACCCCACACGTGAAGGGGCCATACTGGACTTGGTGCTTACCAATAGTGAAAGTGTTTCTGATGTTGTAGTGGGAGATCATTTTGCATCCAGTGGTCACCAGATGGTGTGGTTCAGTATTAGGACTAGGGCTGTTAGAATCCATTCAAAGGTGAGGGTCTTAGACTTTAGGAAGACTAACTTTGCCAAGATGGGCCAATACCTCAGGGAGTCGTTAGTGGGATGGGAACAGCTGGGGGATGTAGAAAAACAGTGGGCAAAACTGAAAGGGGATATTTTGAAGGCAATCAAACTTTTTGTTAAAATGGTAAATAAAGGTAAGAGGAAAAGGAGACCGCTATGGCTTTCAAAAGAAGTAGCTGAAAAAGTGAAGAAAAAGAGGGAGGCCTTCATGAAATACAAGAGATCACAGAGAGAGGAAGACAGGCATCTATATTTGGAAAAACTCAGAGAAGCTAGCAAAGTAGTCAGGAAAGCAAAGATTCAAAAAGAGGAGGAAATAGCCAATGCAATAAAATGGGGGGATAAGACATTTTTCAGATATGTTAGTGAGAAGAGGAAGGGCAGAAGTTGTATTGTCAGACTCAAGGGTGAAGGGAAAGAATATGTAGAAGCTGATGAGGATAAAGCAGAATTGCTTAACAAATATTTCTGTTCTGTGTTCACAGATGAAAAACCAGGAGCAGAACCTCAGAAAACACCCACAAACGGCAACAGAAGCGAGGGACATCTTGAACAATTTTCAGAAGACTATATTCGTGAGAAACTAGCTCAACTTAAAGTAGACAAAGAGATGGGACCGGATGGGATACACCCTAGAATACTGAGGGAACTTGGGGACGTTCTAGCAGCTACACTGACTGACCTTTTCAATGCATCATTGGAGTTGGGTGGTTGAAAACTACAGGCCAGTTAGTTTAACTTTGGTGGTGAGTAAATTATTGGAAACGCTGCTGAAAGAGAAAATAGTGAGGATTCTGGAGTCCAGTGGATTACAGTATCCGAGGCAGCATGGATTCACCAGAGGCAGGTCTTGTCAGTCAAATCTGATTGATTTCTTTGACTAGGTGACCAGAGAGGTGGACTGAGGGAGAGCTCTAGATCTGGTGTGTTTGGATTTCAGTAAAGCCTTTGACACTGTTCCTCACAGGCGACTTATAGACAAACTGAGCACCCTAGAGATGGACCCTAATGTTACTGCTTGGGTTAGTAATGGTTGGGTGGGAGGCGACAAAGAGTACAGGTAAATGGAGCTCACTCTGAGGAGAGGGATGTTACCAGTGGTGTGCCACAGGGATCTGTTCTTGGTCCGATTCTTTTTAACATCTTTGTTAGTGATATAGCAGCTGTCGGGTAAGGTTTACCACTTTGCGGATGATACCAAAATCTGCAATAGAGTAGACACCTAGGAAGGTGTAGGTAACATGAGGAGGGATCTAGCTAAGCTTGAAGAATGGTCTAGAATTTGACAGCTGGGATTTAATGTTAACAAATGTAAGGTCATTCATTTGGGCTGCAGTAATCCAAGGGGCAATATAGTATAAGGGGTGAAGTACTTTTGTCCACTAAAAAAGAGCGGGACCTAGGCGTGGTTGTGTCTGATCTTTAAGTAGCTAAACAGGTAGAAAAGGTGACGGCAAAAGCTAGTAGGATGCTTGGGTGCATACGGAGAGGAATGGCTAGCAGAAAAAAGGAGGTGATAGTGCCTCTGTATAAGTCTTTGGTGCGACCTCATTTGGAGTATGGTGTGCAATTCTGGAGACCGCACCTTCAAAAGGATGTGAACAGAATGGAGTCAGTGTAGAGGGTGGCTACTAAAATGGTTAGTGGTCTTCATTATAAAGCATATGAGGACAGACTTAGTGATCTTAATATGTACACCTTAGAAGAAAGGCGGGATAGAGGTGATATGATTGAGATGTTTAAATACCTCCATGGCATAAATGTTCAGGGAGAGAGCCTCTTTCAATTGAAAGCAAGTTCTGCTACGAGGGGACATGGGATGAGGGTGAAGGGTGAAGGGGGATAGATTCAGGAGTGATATGCGGAAATATTTCTTTACGGAAAGAATGGTGGATCCGTGGAATAGTCTCCCAGTGGTGGTGGTAGAGATGAGGACAGTAACTGAATTCAAAAAAGCATGGGACAAACACAGAGGATCTCTAAAGGTATAAAGGGGACTGTTGTAGTTGTTGATATGGAAGGATAGACTAGATAGGCCATGAGGTCTTTTTTCTTTCATCATGTTTCTATGTTTTTTGTTTCTTGGGTCTCCACCATCTGCTGATAGGGGAACACAACCCACATGTCTGACTGGTCTAGCAGGATGATATGAAACTATATTTTCTCTCTCTCTTTCTCTGGGACTTGGCATACACTCACTCAGTATCTCCCTTGGTTTACACACACTCAGAGGTTTCCAGAATTAAGGAATTGTAAATGTAAAAGTTCCTTCAGGTTTATAAGGAAATATAAAACTTTTCCTCTTTGCAGAATTCTTAAATAAACTCAAATAGATTCAACCTAGAGCAGTCTCTCCAGGAAAGCTGAGATATGCTTGGAAATATCCCTTTCTGACTGATTGCCAGGCCATTTCAAATGAGTACAAATGAGTGTTCTTTTTCCAAATAAATCCTTCTAGTTCAGATTTTCTGATTTTTCCACAATCAGAAATATTCAATCTACCCCACAAAATCAATTTCTCTTCAATACAACTGTCAAAAAAACAGCTTCAGGTCTTTCAGCACATTCATTTATTCTCACAACAGTGCTTTTTTTTAATCTCCAATTAAAGTTTTGAACTCAGCTTAAAATGTCTTAGCGTCTCAAAAGAGTTCAGGGTATATTAGAAAGAACCCCTCTACTTGCAATCTTTCCTCAGTCTGGTTTTTTCCCCAGAAAAATCACAGAAAAGGCAGCTTTTGGCTTTTCTTACTGTAAACCGGGGGTTCCACTGGGACGTTAACCTATTTTACCTTGATGTTATGAGTGTCACACTTTACCTCAGATAAACCACCAATGGAAATTCGCAGCTTACAAAGAAAATATTTTTTATTTTTGTACAGCACATTTTAGTATTCAGGAACCTCAAATTTCAAATCAGGATTTAGCAAGGGTGTTCATTTATTTATTTATTTAGCTGCGTTTATTATACCGCTTTTTTTTGCCGAGTCAAAGCGGTTTCAGGGGATGAGAATTCTCCTACAATGAACCACTAGAACAAGTTTTTTACTTTTGAAAGTTTTCTAATTTTAATTTGAAAAGTAGTGTAAATTCAATTTTTGTAAACAAACAATAGCAGTGTTTAGTTTCTACAACAGTCTTCACTGACATATTAGCATATTGCACAATAATATAATATAACCAACTATATTCTATAAAAAAAAAATTTGAATGTTTCATTATTCAACAGAGGTACAATATGGACCCTTTCAACAACAGGCAAGTATTAGTTAATCTGTTCAAAGCTTGAAGTTTCTTTACTCCTTAATAGAAGAAATGTTTTAACACTGTTTCTCATGCACCCCTGCAGGTAAATGAGAGTTACCATGCAGATAAGGAAACCTTTTGTTTCAAAAAAATATACTAGTACACTAGTGTATTTTCAAAAAAACATTAACTATGGTGTGTCAGTCACTTATCTCATTCTTCTTTCCAGGTCTTGCAGTTTTCTTGAACATAGAGCACCTTAGGATCCTCTCCTCTTCAACGATGTCCAATTGTAGTCAGGATACCGACTTCCTATCTTTAAAAATCAATAAAAGAAACTACCTCCTAGCAATCTAGAAAAGTGTTCCTGCCCTTTCTTTGTTTTCTGTTTCTCTTATTGGTGTGGCTTGCTATTTCCCCAAAAATAACAGATAAGCTAGTTCCCTGTCTTTACCTCCCAGAGAACTCTCTATGCTAAAACCAGGGGCAGAGGTTCTTTATGTGCCAGAGCCAATTTTTTTAAAACTGCCAATCAGTTCTGGAGAACTATACCAATTGCCAATTAACTTTAGTTCTTTAAATAAGGCATTTCTTTATCCACATATTCAATCCATCTTTCTCACACATGCACTCTTCTTCACTGAAACGGTTCAAATTGTTTCAGAATTAAATAAATCCTTTGAGCAGTGCTCTGTTTTAAAACACCTCACTTTCAAGTTTTTTACTCACTATACTGGGAGTTTTATACTTTCAGCTTTAATTTTCCTTCACTGCTTGAAGGACTCCAGCGCTCTTGTAAGCAAGTCTCACACGCTATTGAACTTTTCTTAAAACAGTGTGCAAATTAAACTCACACTTCAAGAAAACAATTCAAGTTCACACTCTTTGATAAATCTATTCAAATCTTCATTCAGCTTGGTTTTAAAACTGCTTGACTGAGTGAGTTTCAGAGCTCCCTCAGCCTTATTCCAGTCACCAAGGAAAAATATTCTCATATTTACATTTAAGTTTTCCTTCAGCTTTCATTCAAGCTTCATGCACACTTCTTCTCTAATAAATTCTTAATTACAGTACTTACAATTATGATATCAATTAAATCTTTCTCTAGCTCTTCCATACAGACATACTCGGCCAAAACTTACTCCATTCGATTTTTCTTCCACCACAGGCACTGAAGTTCCTGCATGAGAATTCTATCCTCTCTGTAAAAGTCTTCTTATACCCTGTTTTCTCTGAAAATAGTTCCTTATTAACTTCATTCTAACTTACACAGCACGCTTTCATAGATCTAGAGCCGCAAATGCTGGGAAAGGTTAAAGGGCATTGCCTTTAACCTCTCCCAGGAGTCCCAGCAATCGCGGCTTCACACAAACAGCCGCCAGCGTGAGGGAAAAGGATCTTCACACTGGCGGTTGTACAGAGGGAGCCGGGGCCTCGTGCGGGCTTCCGCGGCTCCCTCTGAAGCCCCTCAGACAGCAGCGGGGCTGGTCGGGGGGGGGGCAAGGACTGAATGGGCTGTGATGGGGGGGCTAGGACTATAAATGGGCTGTGATGGGGGGGACCTGGAATGTAAATGGGCTATGGGGGGGGACTTGGACTGGAAATGGGCTGTGATGGGGGGGACATGGACTGGAAATGGGCTAGGGTGGGGGAACTTGGTGCACATGGGCTGTGATGAGGGGGCTAGGACTGCAAATGGGTTGTGATGGTGGGGGGGGGGGGCTAGGACTGGAAAGAGGCTGTGATGGGGGGACTTGGACTGGAAATGGCCTGAGATGGGACGGCTAGCACTGGAAATGGGTTGATGGTGGCTGGAATAGGACTGGAAGTGGGCTGACGAGGGGGCTAGGATTGGAAATTGGCTGATGGGGAGCTTGGAGTGGAAATTGGCTGATGGCGGGCTGGAATGGAACTGGAAAAGGGCATATGTGGGGCTAGAACTGGAAATGGGCTGATGAGGAGCTGGAATAGGACTAGAAATGGTCTGATGGGGGGAACTTGGGCTGCAAATGGGTGATGGGCTATAATAGGACTGGAAATGGGCTAATGTGGGGGCATGGGAGAATGGGACTAGAAGGGAGTGGATGCTGGGTGGGTCTAGAACTATAAGGGAGCTGATTTTGGGGGAGGACTAGAAGGGATGGGGAATGAGAATGGAGAGGGGAAAAGATATTTTGTGTGGAAGAAAGGTCTACGATGGGCCGGGTATTGGGAGAGTAAGAGGGGATTGAGAATGGAAGGGTGAATTTTGAGTGGATGATAAAGGAATAAGGAAAGAAATGGGTGAAAGAGCAAAAGGGAAATGATCAGTATGTTAAAGCAGATATATAGAGAGAATGGAAAACATCTAAAAGAGAAGAAAGGACAAATGGATAGCTCGCAGAAGACATGAAGAAACCAGAAGAAAGTGACTGGAGCAATTGCAACTGAAAAATAAAATGCCCAAACAGAAGGTAGAAAAATACTTTTTATTTTGAATTTATTAACTGGAATATGTCTGGTCTGGGAAGTGTGTATTGCTAACATCTTTGCGTTTTTGTTTAGTGCAAGAGGAAATTACTTTATAGTTTTATTTCTCCGGTGTTGTACATTTCATGTTTGGCTTTTGGGGTTCCCAGTTTAATTATTATCTGACCAAGGGAGTTAGCCTACACTTATCCTCGGTAATTTTTGTGGGTGGGGCTGGGGTACAGCATGGGTGGGGCTGGGAGCGGGGCAGGGGTGGGACTAGGGGCGGGGAATGGGTGGAGCATGGCAAGCCAAAGGTGTCGGGTTTTTCTCGGTGAAAAAGTTGGCAATCCTAATAGCACCAGGTCTCACTAATCACTGCTAATTCTTCCTCCAGGCATGCTTGGCTGCAATAGGTAGGCTGCAGGTCAATCTGAGCTCTAGTCAGTTTTCCAGTGCTCGAAAGTTCCTTACTATGCTGGTTGGAGCTCTCTCTGCAAATGGCACCAGCCCTCCAGGATGTTTAAAATCGTAGCCCTTTTGACTTGCACATATGCCAATGCTGTCCAACTGGATGGGCGGAGCATTTGTTCAGTGATGTCACTCTTGATGCACACTCCCATGGAGGCACATCCCTGAGCCTGCCAGAGAGAAACAGCTGCTGATTCAAATTCTGGAAAGGGAGGGAAGGTTTTCAAAAGCAATCTCTTCCAAGTCAATGCGGTATTTTTAACTCAAAAGCATTCAAAATGCCGCAGTTTCACTGTCTTTACTGTTGGCTACAATCCTCCAGCTCAATCCATTTACTGTCTGCCTAGATCTCATAGGAAGATCAGTGCAGGCTAAACAGCTTTACTCTGCCATTTTTTTCAGTTTTGTCTCTGTGTCCAAGAATTAAAAAACATGTCAGGCCCCACATTGATCAGGCACCAAGTGTGCAACCCCTGAGGTCTGCGAGTCTCATTCAGTGGCTATACACACTGGCTGGCACTTCCAAGAGGGAATACTGTCCTTTCAGTCTCAATTCTTGGGATTACTGGAGAGGTTACCAGATTTTTGGAGAGCAAATCTGAGACACCTGGGCAGGGTTGAGCTGGGCTGGGAGGGGCAGGGGTCCTCCCTTTTATGCATCTTTTCCCCATATATTTCAAAAAGACCAGTCTAGGTAGCATTCCGTAATTTCAAAAGTTTAAAAAAGACAGAAGCAGCCCTTCTCAGTTTATAAACATGCATACATATATATATGCTTAAATATTTTTTTATACATAGAGATATTCTCTATATTTCCAAATTTCCTCCTCTTTTTTCAGAAAAGAAGTTAATTTTAGATCTCCTATCAGGATTGAGAAGACTGTATCAGAGGAGTAGGCAGCAGCAACAATGCCCTTTGCCTCTGTCCCCACTGAAATCGGGGACAGGAGTTGGCTATAGTCCATGGAGTCTGGGACGCTACCTCAAAATCAGGGACAATCCCTGAAAATCAGGGGCATCTGGTAACCTTAGATTAGAGTTCCTGAAGGAAGACCGATAAATATTGGGAGCAGGGGCGGCTCAAGGCAATCTGCAGCCTGAGGTGAGGGATGAGATGGCGCCCCTCCCCCCCTGAGCCGGGGTGAGCGGGAGGCTTCCTCAAAACTCCAGTCAGGGAACGAACCAAATCAAAAAGCCAATTAGATAATGTGGAGGAAATAAAAAGATGTTTACACACCAAAGAACTAATAGAAAGAGCGAGAACCACAGCACAGTTTATAACACCAAATTATAACTCATTTTTATTTTGTTGTTTTAAACTACGTTATGGTTCTTGCTTTTTCTTTTTGAACAAATATTTTACATTCACAAAACCTCCTCCCTCAACAAAGGGTGCAGAGCAGAACTAGGACATTCACCACAGAATTCAATATCTAAAAAAAAAAAAAATCTGATTCTGGCCATCTCACTAACAAACATTAGTGGTATACAACTGCCCAGGACCTGACTATCATATTTCTGAAAAACTAACACAAATAATGGAAAAGTGGGTCCCCCACAAAAATCTCACATCAAATCCCAGCCCTTGCTTTCTCTCCCCAGTCTGCAAGAGGTCAGTAGTGCTTTGTAACTTCATCTGCTGGCTGGCTTCAGTCTGATGTGTGGTGCCCTGCAGTCTCCAGAGCGTGGGTGTGAAGCGCTGCCCTCTTCCTGCTAACCAGAGGAAACAGAGGTCAGAGGATCAATTAGAGGAGGGAAAAGAGAGAGGCCACTCTTGGGGGGGGAAAGAGACAAAAAACAATCCCCCCATGAAATCACCAGTAGAGACCCATGACAAAATTGGATCCCTAATAACTGCAGCTTAGAGCATCATTGTCTAATTAAGGAGGACTTGCAAGAAGTCATTATAGGATGTTGAAGATACGAGTAAATCTTCATCGTAAAATCCCATAATATGAAAGAATTCCTCTTCAGACAGGTTGTAAAATCTGTCTGAAATCTTGAACTTTTATATATCCAGAGCCATTTCCATCACAGGACTGAAAAAAATCTTCTCAGCGATCTCCAACACTGGAGGATTTGGGGTTGAATTCTTACCATACGTAGCATCAAAAAAAATAAGAGGCTTCCAATTCCACCATTCATCGGTATTCATACTTTAACGTACTTTCATTCTCTAGAAATATATTTTCTTGTGCTTTTGGATTAAAAACAAAATTTCAAAGAAAAGCATGGTAGGAGAACATTAAATTGTTCTTGATGTCATATTTTGATCCTAATGAATCTAGAATATGAATTCCCCTCCTCCTTCAGGAATGACCCAAGAGCCCCAGGGGATTAGAAATGTGCCTGCAGCTCCTGAAGTATCCCTGATTTTATGGCAGAAGTGGACCAGGGGTTACACCTAGGAACCCCAAAGACTACACCCTTCAACCCCTACTGGCCCAAGAAACAGGAGCCAAGTCCAGGACTGAAACCTTGAAGTCCGGCACAGTAGCACTGCTGTAAAGCCATTGGGCCACTTCTGTCCGTTTATTTTACATAAAGAAGATACATTGATAAGACTCCACTACTAAACTGCTCAATATAGTTCACTGTAACTTAAATGAACACTGCCAGGCCTGACAAAATGATAGTTTTGAAACATCTACAGGAAATACTTATCTTTATATGCTATGTTGCCACATATGCAGCTATTTAACCTTTGCCTATTTTATTGACCCATCTAATAAAAATTTGAAAGCTTTAATGCCTTGGTGAGCTGCACTTCAGTATCTGACGTTTGCTTCTAGCAGAGACTTAGCAGCTGCCTGCTCAGCAGGGTGGGACCGTCCTGTAACTGCATTTTGCATATATTCGCTGCTGTGGCAAAAGCAACAAGGTTCTAAACATAAAGCAACATTTTTTAAATTCCCCTTTTCCCAACCTTAACAATGTTCCTTGAACCCACATCAGATTTAGGATCCGATGTGATACTTTTCATACACCCGCTTTCCAGCTGTGTAGTTCATTAATTCCATGCTGTGCTGATCACAGAGTAGCCCGTGGGGATGTGTCTCTTGTAATTACTGCACAATTATTTCCAGGCAGATCTGCAGCTTGTTCATTCCAAGCACATGTAGAAAGCAAGTGGGGAGAGGTCAGTGGGAGAAACTGTCTATAAACTGTGTGTATCTGTGTTGCAATATGATATAGAGCCCGATATTCAGTGCCAGTGTCTTGTGCTGCTAACGTGGCTAGTCACCGGCACTGAAAATTAAACCCAGATATTCAATGCTGGGGTCATATCCGGCCCAGGCATTGAGTACCCGGGGTTGCCGCATAGCCTGATCACCAACTGGGCAGCAGCGGTATTGAGTTTGGCTAGGGTTTCCTGTGCCTGGCTTTCACCGCATATCGCAAACCAGACAGCGACTCCATATTAACCCCAACACACCCCATTGCTAAGTGGTTAGCATCAGGGTGTGTAGAGCTGGCAGCCGTGGATATACAGCAGCACTAACTGTGAATATCCTGCTTAGGGGCATTTACACGGTTTACAGGTTTGTAAACCGTGTAAATGCTTTTCAGTATCAGGCCCATAGATTCTTGGTCTTAATTTCCAGTCCTTGAGGGCAGAATATCCCTAATGAATATGCATGAGATAGATCTACATTCAATGGAAGCAGTGCATGCAGATCTATGTAGATCTATCTCATGCATATTGTCACCAGGTGCCCCCAGTGGCCAGTGGCTATAAGGGCATCCGGCGCATTTATTATTTTTAAGGAGCAATGTGACTTTAAGGGCCTAGTGCATTTTGGTCCTTGTAGTTCTAGCTCCTTGAGAGCACAAATGATCCAAGCCAAGAGTGTAGGGTAACAAGGCTTTATTTCCCCTGTAACGCAATGATTCACTAAGACAAGTAGAAAATAAAGACAGTCCTTTTCTTTATCAAAAGGGGTTCCACCAATATTCAAGCAGATAACTGTTATAGGCTTCACAGTTGAATGCAAGTCCTAGCTGAGGCTTCTTTTAGTTCAAAGCAATTTAAACAATTCAGCAAACAAACGGTTATAAGGTTCACCATCTGTTGCACAGTTCTTTGCTATCTATAATTCTAGCAAGGATTCAATACTATTTGCAGAACAGAAATTACAGTCCATGGATTCCTCCTGAGGCATGGGAATAATATTTTCACATTCAATTTCCATAGACTCTGCGTCACTGGCTTCTTCCTTTGAACAGTAGTTTTCACTCCCTGTTACAAACTTATAGGGTCTATCTTGCTTCCAGTAAAACTTTCCTGTTAAGCTGTGAGGAATTGTTATAAAAAGCTCTGCTTTGCTTCCCCTCCCCTTATAGGGAATAGCTGCTTTAACAGGTTTCTATTAGCAAGGCTTTCCTTTAGAATTAAAGATTTAGCATACCTTGGCTTCCTGGAATTGCCACACCTAGAGCTCTCCTTCTGACGTACTTCTCTTGGGAGATAGGCTTTTCTGTGCAGTGCTTTGCTTTCATGGGGTTCAGGAAAACCGGGTAAGGATTCCCACTCACTGTGGTTCTCTGAAAAGGTATCTTTATGATAGGAACCTCTCTTCCTTGTTCCTTGTAATCCTGATCCAACAAAGTTACTTGGGCTGGGAGAGTCACTCCTACCAGACAAACTGTTTCTTCTGGCAGCTTTTCTCTGAACTCCATCCCTCTGTGTTCTGCCCCTCTGGACTCTATCCATCTGAGTAAACTTCCTCTGGATTCTGTCCCTCTGGGCTGGCTCTGTGTGGAATCTCTCCTGTTCCACGTTCTTCTTGGCCTGCACGTCCTGCAGGTTCTCCACCTTCCTTCTCACTTCCTCTTCATTCCCCTCTTTCTCTTTCTCTTCCTTCCTTGCTGCTCTCTGTTTCTCCTTATAAAGGGAGTTTTGGTGTGAATGTCCTGGGCTTGGCCTCAGGTGTAACTGATTGCCACTTATACAATTAGTGTCTGAGCACGTTGCTTCAGTCTCTGTGGCCCCCTCTGACTGTACTGCGATGCAACTGCACTCTCTGCACATTCTCAGCTCTCTGCAAAACAGGGTTTTTTTCTAAGGCTGCATCTTCCATGGCTCCAGCCCCATGAGAATATTCATTATGAACATCCGGAAAATCTGACTGGCCTGGTTGTCCCAGAGGACTGGGTTGAAAACCATTGGATTAGAACTTTTGGCCCATGCTGCATGCTGCTGCAGCTCTGCAATAGCACACAAAGAAACAAGTTTAGGTTAAGGAGACAAGGATATAGAGGTCCTATGTAAGAACAAGCCTGTGGTAGTGTGGCATGTGGTGGGAAGGGGTTTTCTTTACAACACAGACCAGACAGCAGTTCAGGGAAACAAAAACAGTTTTTATTCTGCCCCAGCTTGTTAAACCTCTACAAAATAAAACCCAAAAGAGACAGCAGTTCAGGGAAAACAAAAGCAGCTTTACTTCTGTCCCAGCTTGTTCAACCTCCACAAGCTCTTCTCCCGGCTCTTCCTCCAGCTTTAGTTAAAGGTCCTACCTCTGAACTCCTTTGCATGGCTTACCTTGGAAGGACCTGGCTCCACGGGCCTCTCTCCCTCCTGCAGCCTGCTGGGTTCTTAACCTCTCCCTCTGATCCATGTCCTTCCTGCCCTGAACTCTGGGCTGCAGGCTCTCTTAAAGGGGACTGTTGATAATTCCCTTGGAGAGGGATGAGTAACATTCTGTATACCCCATTATACCCCCTCCCATCAGCTCAACCATACACCATTGAGTACCTGCCTCACCAGAGACTCCCACCCGGGAAAGGAAGTCCACATTCAGGTGAAACTGATAGGGTTGGAGACTCAAAAAACACCAGCCAAGCAGGTAGTATTTGAAGATTTCAAATGCCCACTTGACAGCCAGGGCCTCCTTCTCGATCACCTCATAATGCTACTTCTGAGAAAGCAGTTTAAGAACATAAGAACAGTTTCCTACTGATGAATGCTATGGGATGTTCACCCCTGACTTCCTGGGCCAGAAAAGCTCCTAGGCCCACCTCCGAGGCATCAGTTTGCACAATAAATGGTACAGAGAAATTTGAGCTAATCAGGTGGGTTCAGTGCACACAGCCTTCTTGAGACACTGGAACACCAGGTCCAGGTCCAGTGACCACTGAATCCATTTGAGAGCTCTCTTCTGAAGGAGATTGGTTAATAGTTCCACCACCTCTGCAAAATTAGGGATGAACTGGCAGTAATGGCCAATCAATCCAAGGAAGGCACAAACCTCTTTCTTTGATTTCAGGGTGGGGACTTGGGCAATGGCATCCACCTTCCATAGTTGAAGTCATTTCTGTCCATTCCTGATTAAATACCCCAGGTACTGAACATCTTGATCTCCCAGAAAACATTTCTTGGGGTTGGCCATCAATCTGGCTTGTACTTGCGTTAGATGGGTGGGCCAGTCTCTCCTGTAGATGACAATATCGTCAAGGTAGGCAGCCGCATACTCCTTGTGCGTTCTCACTAGGCGGAAGACTAGCACTGAAATGTGGCAGGAGCTCTGTGTAATCCAAAGGGCAGTACTATAAACTGGAACAGACCTTGTGGTGTTGGAAAAGCAGTTTTCTCCCTGACAGCTATGGTCAAGGTACTTGCCAGTACCCTTTGGTCAGATCCAAAGTTGATCTAAAGCATGCTCCACTGAGTCACTCAATTAGCTCATCTACTCTGGGCATGGGATATGCTTCCATTTTAGAAGCATTCCTTCCAGAAGTCAATGCAGAATCTAATGCTCCTGTTGGGTTTAGGAACCAAGAAGATGGGTGATGACCAGTCACTCATAGACTCTTCTATAACTCCCAGGTTAAGCATCTCTTCCAGCTCCTTGGCGATGGCCTTTCTCCAGACCTCTAGAATCTGATAGGGTCGTTGCCGGATAACCACTCCAAGGTCAGAAATTATATCATGACAAATGAGGTGAGTTTGTCCCGGGCAGGTGGAGCACACCTTTAGGTTTTGGTGATCAAACCTTCTAGATCTCTTCTCTGGGCAGCAGAGAGCTGGTCTCTAATTGGAACTTGAGCTGGATCCGACAGGATTGAAATTTCCTGTCCAAAATCATCTCCCTGTATCAACATAGCTGTCACTTGAGTCTACTTTTTCAATAGGTTAATATGCTAAATTTTGGCTTTCTTCCATTTATCTGGATGAGCAATCTTGTATTAACAAGTCCCACTTTCTCTTCCACCCCATAGGTCCCCTGCCATTTACAGAGTAACTGCTCTCAGATAAGGGCAGCAAGACTAAAACTCTGTCTCCTAGTTGAAAGGTGCGGTGCACGGCTGCTCGACTGTAGCCCCTGGCCTGCTCGGCTTGAGCTTTTCGCAGACTGAGTTTGGCCATCTCTCCGGCTTTCCACTGCCAATCTTGCATTTGTTTAATGTACTCAACCAAATTATGCCTGGCACGGGGCTTTTCTTCCCAGGTTTCCCTTACCACGTCTAATATGCCTCTTGGCCATCTTCCAAAGAGCAACTCAAATTGCAAAAACCCTATAGAACTCTGATGGCAAACATCAAATCGGGTAGGAGAATGTCCCAATTCTTCCTGTTCTCCTACACAAACTTATTAAACATCTGTTTCAGAGTTTTATTGAATCGCTTGATGAGGCCATCCGTCTATGGGTGATATACTAATGTTCGCAGCATCTTGACCTTCAGCAAGGCACACACTTGCTTCATCACCTTGGATATAAAGGGTGTTCCTTGATCTGTGAGGATCTCCTTGGGTATTCCTATCTGTAAGAATACACTCCAGAGGGCATTCACGATCGTAGAGCAATGGCCCCCAGGTATCAGGTAGCATAATCTAGTATGACTAAAATATACTTGTTGTCTCGGGTGGTTCACTCCAAGGAACCTATCAGGTCTATGGCCACTCTTTCAAATAGGGGTTTCAATTATAGACATAGGCCCTAGAGGAGCAGGTCGTACTCTGGTGGGGTTATGAATTTGGCAGGTGGGGCATGATTGGCAATATAACTGCACCTGTTTATGGACCCAAGGTCAGAAAAATCAGGCTAAAATATGCTGTAGTGTTTTCCCCATTCCCAGGTGTCCCCCTAATAAATGGCAATGGGCCAACGATAACACCTGTGATGATAGGGCCGGGAAACTATCAGTTGTTCTACCTTTTCCTCGGACACTCTGTATAATAAATTTCCCTTTAGCACAAAATAGGGAAAGGTTTTTGCAGGAGACTCTTCGTTACCTACTGGAACCCCATCCACTTCCAAAACCTGCACTTGGGCATGTTTAAGGAACCCATTCTCTTGCTGAGCCCTCCTGAAACTCACTGGGTCTTCCCCCAGCCCCCACTCTGGGAAGGGTACCATTATATTTGGGTCACTACCACTGAGCCCTGAGCTATCCCCAGGGGTTTCTTCCCTAGGCTGTCCCTCTCCAGATCCACCCCCCCCCCCCCCCCACAGTAGCCGCTCCCAGATTCTGTTGGTAGTATAGCTTTTCCCAGAGACACCAACTCCGGAACTTAGCAGGCTTGGGATTCTTGATATATTGATCCGGGTTTTCCAGCAGGAAAATCTCTGGGAAATCTTCCTGGTCTGACTTAGCGGAGCCATCAGTTAGCTGGGCCAATATTGCTCTGAGGTTTGGGTAGTCTCAGCCGATCACTACTGGATACGGCAGCCAGGTCAGTACCATGACCTTGAACGTGGCTTGCCCTGCTGGAGTCTTAAATGAAACCTGTGTAGTAGGATATTGCCTCAGAGCTCCATGCACACAGGCCAATATTGCCATCTTTGCAAAGTCAATTGACTGGTAGAAAGACTGTATAAAAAAATGTTAAATAAATAAATAAATAAATTTATAATCAGGTTACGGTTTCCTGGTGAATGAGGGTCTGCACACTCCTGGAGTCTATCAAGGCCTTGAGGCGGGTGTCCTCAAGCTCCACTGGAATCACAAAGTTCTGGTCCCTGGGTGGGCAAAAACGCAGGTATAGGGGTGGGTAGGCTGACATCTATAGGTTCTTCTGTATCCAGGGGACATTCCCAAGTAAAGAGTCCCCAGGTTCCACACCTAAAAGGCATCATGGCTGGGGCCATGCCCTCACCTAGAAGGTGACTTTGAGAGTCAGAACAGGGGAGCCAACATCCATTCCAGCTTCTCCTTCCATCCTCCTGGGCAAACAGGTGACTTCTTCCCCTTCTCACTGTCCACTTCAGTCACTGACTGGGCTTCATGATACCTCTCTGCTGTTTCCAGTGCACTCTCCAGTATAAACTTGGGGTGCTGATATACCCACTGTTTCATCGGGGCAGTCAAGCCCTCCAAAAACTGCTCCAATAACACAATCTTGGCTATCTCGAGCCCAGTCTTTCCCTCCAGTTGCAGCCATTTGCATGTAAGATCATTCAACCAATAGAGGAACCTCCAAGGGGTCTCCTTTATCTGGAGCCCCTCTTTTCTGAATCACTTGCGGTAGGCCTGTGGAGTACATCCAGCCCATTCCAGCATGGCAGCCTTGACAGCTGCATATGTAGATTACCCATCTGGTTGGCACCCTGAAATGCAACTTGACTGTTGCCCATTGCCCGTCAGCAGATTCACCAAATAAATAGTCCTTCGGTCACCCAGCCATGCAGGCGGTTCCTTCAAAGATCACCAAAAAAATGGTCTGGTTCCTCTTCTGCCGTCATTTTAAGAAGCGTTTGCGCTGGAGGGTGGAGTTGCAGTCTTTGTAGGGCCTGAATCAACTACTGCTGCTACTGTTGTTGCTGCTCTTCTAGCAGGGTGAGTTGAAACTGTTGTTGTTGTTGTTGATACTGTTGTTGTTGCTGTTGATACTGTTGTTGCTGCTGCTGCCCTTCAGCCAGAATCTGGAGGAGCCGCTCCATCCTGGCTTGTCATTGTTCTTGCAACACAACCACAACTTTCTCTTCTGCAACTGAGTTAACCCTGCAGTATTTCACCTCCAACAATTTTTAGCGGCCTGTAGTGGCCAGGCCCATACCTAGCCCTGTGCGAGCGGTGCGGCCGCACAGGGTGCAAAGGCTTAAGGGGCGCATTTTAGCTGTCTTCCGTTGACTACCGCCGCCACTTTTTCTTCTCTCAACGGCAGCAGGCAATGGCAGGACAGCTAAAATGCGCCCCTTAAGCCTTCTGCCGGCATGCTAAGCAGAGCTGCTTAGCATGCCGGTGATTTGAACATCGGGCGCGCCTCTTCTCTCCCGCCACGGGGGAGGGGGGGCGCGCGTCCAATGTGCAAGTCGCACAGGGCGCGATCTTCCCTCGGTACGGCCCTGCTAGTGGCCATAACAAAGCCTGCCTGTCTAGCACTGACTAATCTTCAAGCTCCCTAACTAGGATGAAGCTAACCCTACACAACAAACCAAAAAAGGTCCTGATCTGCTGTAGAGGCCCAGCCCTGGAGGTATGTGAATTTACTCTCAGTCACGTGGTTAAAGGAAATCCCCAAGTTGCCACCATATGTGTGAGTGTGGCATGTGGTGGGAAGGGGTTTTCTTTACAACACAGGCCAGACAGCAGTTCAGGGAAACAAAAGCAGCTTTTATTTTGTCCCAGCTTGTTAAAACTCCACAAAGCAAAACCCATAAGAGACAGCAGTTCAGGGAAAACAAAACAGCTTTACTTCTGTCCCAGATTATTAAACCTCCCCAAGCTGGTTCTCCAAGCCCTTTCTCCAGCCCTACTTAACATTCCTACCTCAAAACTCCTTTGCACGTCTTGCCTTGGAAGGACCTGGCTCCACGGGCCTCTCTCCCTCCTACAGCCTGCTGGGTTCTTAACCTCTCCCTGTGCCAGGTTAAGAACCCAGGTTAATTACTCTGGGCTGCAGGCTCTCTTAAAGGGGACTGTTGATAATCCCTTTGGAGAGGGATGGGTAACATTCTATATACCCCATTACAAAGCCAAAATTCTTTGACACCTGCTACTGGACCACACGCTGCACTCTCAGAATGGAATCATGGTGGCAGTTTCAAAGGCATTCGTCTGCATGCCTCAGGGCCTGCAGCTCCAACCCCACCCCAATGTCTATTAACTTGGGTAGTTGAGGACAGATGATAGGAAGATGTTTTGGACTGAGCAACTGGAGATATGCATTACCCATACAAGTGGAGGAGTAGCCTAGTGTTTTGAGTACTAGCTTGGGAGTCAAACAACCAGGGTTTGATTCCCACTAGCACTACTAGTGTCCTTGGGCAAGTCATTTAACCCTCAGAAAAGTCCAAGTTATCAATGTCACTGTTTAACGTATATTGCCAAGTTTAAATTACAATATAAACCACTTGACTAAAATGATAAAGCAGTATGAAAAGCCTGTTAAATAAATTACAAGCCTGTGTTAATTCGCTAATCACTTTCTGCATTTTTGGACACTATTTATTTTGTAGATACTATACTTATTGCCAGTATACTGAATGCTAAGAAATTACTTTACGTCTCTCCTACCCGGCTGCACATGGTGATGTCATAAATTAGTACAGTCCAAAGTTTTTTGCATCTTTATACTCACAGCTATTTTCAACAAAGCACAGAAAGACAGAAAGTGATCACTCCTAAGTATTACAGTAATTTAATAAATCATGGAGAACAGAGCAGTTTCTATAGAACAAGAATCATGCCTTCCCAGCCAGATTTCATAAGAAGCTCAGTAAAATAGTAAGTCTTCCACTGAATTAAATTAAATGTTCTTCTCCATAGCTTTAAAACATGCCTTTGTGCCTTTTCCTTCTTGCCAATTGTCAACATCTTGTGTTAAATGCTGTTCAAGTAATTATAGGCAGTAATCTTGGCAATCTCTTCATCTCCTTCCGTTCAGGAGCGCGCACTAAATGCAGCATGAAGGAAAACAACTTCTAACTGCAAAAGAGATGTTTGACCATATACCCACAAGCTGTGGAAAGGCATACAGGCAAGTCAGGACAGGCCTACAGCAAATCTCCACTGTAGTCTCTCAGCCAAAAAACAAGAACAGTGTGCAAACAGCAGGGCATGCAGAAGTCCTAGAAGTGGCTATTGGATTTTGCTCTAACTGAGGTGTTGCACTCATGTTCTTGCTGAGTTACTTGCAGGATGCCAAACCTCTTTCCGTGGTATCAGTGAATGGTGCAGCTTAAACCAGCAGGGCACGGTTTGAAACTCATAGACGATCCGAGCAGGGCATGGCTGCATTTGGTTGTCTCCCAGCCTCCACAGCTTCCTGTGGTGGTTCCGGGGTTTCCTGTGCACAGCTGTGTATGGTCATGAAAACAGTCACGGACGGTCTATGGCAGAGAGCACTGCAGCCCTTTCATTTAAATTGGACTCCAGTTTATTTTATAACTGAATACTTTCAAAACAAAGTACAAACACCCCTGGGCCTGGAAATCTAACTCCCAAAGGAGAGAAGGGAAAAGGGCTAATGAAATAACTATTATTACTGCAGCATTTCATATCTTTGCAGTTTACCTGTATTTACAAAGTGCCATCAGCACTGTACATATGTAGGTAGGCAAGGTAGCATATACAAGTCAAAGGAAACAAACTAAATTTACAATATAATAGAAAATTACAAGCCAAACAGGCATTGAAGTTTGTATAACATTCTCCAGAGAGCTTGGAATCTACGCAAACATATTAAAGATGGAGAAACACAGTGGAAAGGGCGGGCTCAGATCATCTCTGCTCTGCAGCCTCCACATGCATCTGCTTTCATTTCCACTGTGGTGATTAGTCTGCTTTGTAATGTCTTTTTGCTCTTAAAACCAGGTGGAAATTTCTCTCCCATCCCTCACCCTGCTTCCTGTTCGTCATATATAGATTCCGGTCCCTGAATGGAGGGTGAAAACATCCAATGTGCTACCTGCTGTGTTATGGAGAAGAGCCTCTGCTAATGAGGTTGTGAGTTTGCTTCTGTTGTATTATCTAGTGCACTTTCAAAGCCATTGTACCCACAGAGGGAGGCTATTTGATTATTAGCTTCTCTGTGTGCAATTCTGGTCGCCGTATCTTAAAAAGGATATAGCGTTATTAGAAAAGGTTCAGAGAAGAGCCACCAAAATTGTAAAGGGGATGGAAGGATACTCCTACGAAGAAAGGCTAAAAAGGTTAGGGCTCTTTAACCTGGAAATGAGAGGACTGAGGGGAGATATGATATAAGTCTATAAATTAATGAACGGAGTAGAATGGGTAAACATACATCGATTGTTTACGTTATCAGAATATAGAAAGACTAGGGGACATGCAATGAAGCTACAGGGTAAACTATTTAAGACTAATAAAAGAAAATATTTTTTCACTCAACGTGTAATCAAACTCTGGAATTTGTTACCAGAGGATGTAGTAAAGGCTGTTAGTGTAGCTGGGTTTAAAAAAGGTTTTGACAAGTTCCTGGAGGAAAGGTCCATAAACCATTATTAAGAAGGGACCCAGGATATCAATGCTTGACCCAGTACAAGCATTGTGGAACCTGTGTCTTTTGGGGAAACTGCTAGGTACGTATGACCTAGATTGGCCACTGTTGGAAACAGGATACTGGGCTTGATGGACCTTGGTCTGACCCAGTATGGCATATCTTATGTTCTTATGTATACTGGTAAACTGGGCTGGCACTACCATTAGGCAAATTAGGTGGTTGCCTAGAGCGCCGGCCCTCCAGGGGTGCCCATTACCACTGCTGTCACCCCCTCTGGGACCGACAGTGACAGCAATAGCTACAAACAGCCCTGGGAAGCTTACCTTCAAGCTTCGGTGACACAGTGCTGTTTGCTTCCGCCCCTCTCCGACTCTCAGTGCCAACTTCCTATTTGCACCTCACCTTTTCGTAGAACATTTTGGCTCCAACACCTAGCCGCACACTCCTATTTGCACTACAATTATGCCAATCAGCCTTATGTTTTCTGATGTTGCTTAAATAACCTTATACAAGCTATATGTTAACCTGTTCCTCTGCAAGTTTAACCTCCATTCATTTCCTATAACCTGTAGCTTTTGTTTTCTTATAAGTTATCCTATTGTTTAAATACTGTTTAAGTTACATTTAAAATTTATTAACCCCTGTTTCCTGAACACCGCTTTGACTTAGAGATATAGTGGTATAAAAAAAACAATTTAAAAAGTTGTTAAATAAATAAATAAATAAATTGTGTGTGCTATTTGTGCATGCGTAAATAGTGCACACTATTGCATAATATGAGGTTATCTCATATTTTTGACTGCAGGGGAGCTTTACCTTTTTCACAGACTTTCCAGATTGTAAGTCTTCACAACTCTGCATTACTTTCTATCCCTCTTACTCGAGACTTCACTCTAAGAGTGATACTATTTGACTGGAGGGCTTACCCTTTAAAGCCATAGGATTGTCTTCAATACCTACTCCAGTAAGTGATTTCCATACAGAGTTTCCTCCCTCTGCAATCTTTGCAAATATTTCTTTTAAGACAGCTTATAGGACCATAATTGAGTTTTATCACTTCTAATTATGTCTATCGGTCCTTTTCTAATCTATAGGACCTAACCTCTTCTGCTGCCTTAA
This sequence comes from Ichthyophis bannanicus, assembly GCA_033557465.1. NCBI lineage: Eukaryota > Metazoa > Chordata > Amphibia > Gymnophiona > Ichthyophiidae > Ichthyophis > Ichthyophis bannanicus. The sequence continues at coordinate 913,525,908 of CM066033.1, forward strand.
AAAACAGATAAGTCCAAGAGAGGTTCCAAGAGAGGTTCTCTTTGTTACAAGAGACCCCCAACGTCATTCCACCGTCACATATAAGTGTTAAGGGAGCTGATCTATCCACCAAAGAAACAATAAGATATCTCGGAGTCACGCTGGACCACCGTCTCGATATGAAATCACACGTAAACAATATTGTAAAAGCTGTATACTTCAAGATACGCACACTTAGGCATTTACGCTCCTTACTGGACCCAGAGGATTTCAGAACCATCTTCCAAGCACTCGTCTTGCCGCATTTCGATTTTGCCAATTCAATTCTACAAGGTCTCCCACAATCCACCCTAAGTTCTCTACAACTTGCTATGAATTCTGCTGCAAGGGTTCTACAAGGAGCATCCAGGAATGATCATGTGACACCAATCCTCAAACAGCTTCACTGGCTCCCAATACAAGCCAGGCTCATATTCAAAACACTGATTCTCACGTACAAGGCCATCCATGGCTTGTCAGCCAATTCACTAACTGATCTCATACAAACTGTACCACCAACAAGATCCAGAAGACAATTATCACTAAACACTCTAATAATGCCAAAGGCCATAACAACTTGCAGCCGATCAACAGCGAATAGAGCCTTCATGTTTTGCGCCCCAAAACACTGGAACTCCCTACCACCTGACATACGTACCTTAACCGACCTAGCCCAGTTCAGAAAGGCCCTCAAATTTAACCTATTTATCAAATATTACCCTACATAAAGTTCAATAGAATAGCATTACCACAAACTTAACCACAATCTCCTCCTGACCCTTGCACTACTGCTATTTTATGTAAATAGTTCTTTCATGCTATCGAACTAATTATTTATTCTATGTATATAGTTCTCCCATGTTATCCAAGTTTATACTCCTGTTATATGTAATACCGAACAGCCTGTTGTTCTGGTCTTTGTGTTCATCTGTAAACCGCGCTGATTATAAATAGTGCGGTATATAAAAAACTGAAATAAATAAATAAATAAATAAATAATTCCGGATGTGGGAGACGCCCTTGACAATTTCTCCACATACTTGATGTCTCGATACCATGTACCGAGTACTGGAGTGACCTGGCTTCCAAAAGACACAGCTTCCGCACCATTCCATAGTGATGGAATTGGCGATGCATAATAGTGTGCACTATGGCTCGATTTTTTTTTAAAGTGCCAGCAAGTCAATGCTGACTCCTGGAGACCCAGTAGCCCCTGGGTTTTCTTGGCAAGGTATGACCAGAAGTAGATTGCCAGACCTTTTCTTCCGAGGCAAGGGAGGGTAAAGTGACTTGCCCAAGGTCACAAGGAATGCCAGTGGGAATCAAACCCCAATCTCCCACAGCATGCACTATTGTTCAAGTGTGCACTATGAAGTGATTAGTGCACCCTATTAACTGCAAAGGAAATAAGAAAATAAAACCAAAATGAAAAGAAACCAAGAGAAAAATTCCATAAATGACACGGGAAACAAAATGAAATGAAAACATTTGGCCAGCACACCCCTAGTAACTTTATAACTGCATGGATGCAAAAATAATACTTGTATACTTTGCCCTGTGCTGCCTGGGCTTCCTGTTTTGAAAATGACCCCAAGGAATGTGTGTGCTTATTGTTACACCTGCTGTTTGGCACACACAAATTTCCTAAACTGATCTCTCCACAACCCGCCCCTGGAACATCTCTGCTCAATCTGAGTAAATTTATATGTATATGGAGTATGTGCCCATAGGCGGTTATTTCATAAAAGCCTATTTCTGCACATAAAACACTGTTTACCAACAAAAATGCCTTTAAAATTGCCCTCTTATAGGATATTTTTCATAAAGCATTTCTCACATGTAAAGTATGTTTTACACATGGAAAATAGCTATTCTTAATTTGGATTTCTATGGCTACAATTAATTTGTATTATCTGTGTTTTTGTAATATTGTTCAGCTCTCTTCTGTCTCCTGTCTCCTGCCGGCTGTTTCTTGTTCTCCTGTTAACTAATTGTAACTGCTCCTGTGGCTAGTTTTTTCTATTATCTGCTCTCTCTGTTTGTAGAGGCCAAGTACTAGTTCTAATTCTAATTCTGGTCTCTGCTATTTTAATTGGAGTTTTTTAATTTCTTGTGCCTTTAGGACTGCCTGTTTTTTAACTTACCTAAGTGTGCAGAAGGTGGCGTGGACCAGCCTCTCCCCCTCCCCCCCCCCTACAGAGGAATTGTTAGGTCCTTTTCCTCTGTGTATTTTCAGTCTTGTTCATTTTCAGCATACAGGCACAGCTCCACAAACACTGCTTAAAGCAAAATGATCAGCATGATATTCAAAGGGGTTTATCCAGTTAGCAGGATCTGACCTCCACAGCACTGTCCATACAGTGCCGGGTGGTCTATGTGGGATGATTTTCAGTCCACTGTCTGGATAGGTGCCCACATAAAGTTAGATCACCTGAAAGGCTTTTCTGACTTTATGCAATTTTACTTTTCAGACAGCAGCTGAATATCTCCACTGTCTGGATAGCAATGGCAGTCAGCGTCGAGCCTCAGTATTCAGCGTTGGAGAATATCCAGGTTCCGGTGCTGAATATTAGGTTTCAGTTTTAGCCATCGTGGCCAGATGCTTTAAATCTGCCGACTTCTGACTCGGGTGTATTCACACTGTTTAGTTGCCACTGCAGTCCCTAGAGTCCTATGTACCAGGTATTGCTCCATCAAAATATTTTGCTTTCAACTGATCCATTGGCCCAGTGGTATTGCTCTGCACTGCTGCACAGGAAATGCAGGATTGACTGTAGACCTGGCCCTTGCCCTTTAGATCTGTCAGGGACAGGGAAGCTGAGAGGGCAACATTCCCCTAGTGCTTTTCCAACATTCCCCCTAGCGCTTCTCCAACATTCCCCTAGTGCTTCTCCAACATTCCCCCTAGCGCTTTTCCAACATTCCCTCTAGTGCTTCTCCAATATTCCCCTAGTGCTTCTCCAAAATTCCCCTAGCGCTTCTCCAACATTCCCCTAGCGTTTCTCCAACATTCCCCTAGTGCTTCTCCAATATTCCCCCTAGCACTTCTCCAACATTCCCCTAGTGCTTCTCCAATATTCCCATAGCACTTCTCCAACATTCCCCCTAGTGCTTCTCCAACATTCCCCTAGTGCTTCTCCAAAATTCCCCTAGCGCTTCTCCAACATTCCCCTAGTGCTTCTCCAACATTCCCCCTAGCGTTTCTCCAAAATTCCCCTAGTGCTTCTCCAACATTCCCCTAGTGCTTCTCCAAAATTCCCCTAGCGCTTCTCCAACATTCCCCTAGTGCTTCTCCAACATTCCCCTAGCGCTTCTCCAACATTCCCCTAGTGCTTCTCCAATATTCCCCCTAGCGCTTCTCCAACATTCCCCTAGTGCTTCTCCAATATTCCCCCTAGCGCTTCTCCAACATTCCCCTAGTGCTTCTCCAAAATTCCCCTAGCACTTCTCCAACATTCCCCCTAGCACTTCTCCAACATTCCCCTAGTGCTTCTCCAAAATTCCCCTAGCGCTTCTCCAACATTCCCCTAGCGCTTCTCCAACATTCCCCTAGTGCTTCTCCAATATTCCCCCTAGCGCTTCTCCAACATTCCCCTAGTGCTTCTCCAATATTCCCCCTAGCGCTTCTCCAACATTCCCCTAGTGCTTCTCCAATATTCCCCCTAGCACTTCTCCAACATTCCCCCTAGCACTTCTCCAACATTCCCCTAGTGCTTTTCCATAACAGCACAAGATCTGCGTCTAAGGTGCTCCAGTGAGTGGGACAGAGGGTGACTGCTGAGGATGATCAGGGCTGGATTTAAGATGTCGGTGCTCATAGGAAGGACCAGTGAGCAATAAGGAGAGAGAGCATAGGGCACGGTCCTGCAACAAGCAGAAGCTGGCATCCTAGGCAGTAGACTGGTAGGGAGGATGAGACAGTACACCAATTTGAAATTTTTAATGTAAAAAATGGAATCCATCCAAAGGTTTTCCTAAAATTCAATTTTACGTTGTGAAAACACGGATATTCACCAATTTTTAGTACCGTCTCAAAGCACATAATTAGTTTGTAAATAAACACCTACATTTAGAGATGATAAACTCCTAGAATCAGAAGCCCTATATATACATATTTTACAGAGTGTATTTCACTTTTCCAGTTTTCCAATATGTCAACCATTAAATACAGTGCATGAGGTCAAGTGAGTTTATGGTTCTGGCCTGGTTAACCTTGAGGAGTATTTTTCTTGTGGTTTTAGCTCTGAAACAAAAGTCACATCTTAGAGTTATAGGACATGCTGACAGTATTAAGTCTTTTGTCAGCTGTTGCTGCTGCTCTCTCTCACTCTCTCTCTCTTTCTCTCTCTCACTCTCTCTCTCTCTCTCTCTCTCTCTCGCTCGTTCTCATTTCACATTTTCTGGTGCTGTGTCCAAATGTCATTGTCTTACTTTGCAGTGGATCTCACTTGCTGCTGTGTTCAGATTATGCAGGTACGCATCCACAAAGGCACCAGCTAAGAGGTTCTGAATTCATCACTCTGGAATAAGGTGAGGCCTCTTGCTGCCATGCACTTAACAGATAAGAATCTCCCGGCCCCTTTAAAATGGAAACATACAGCACACCTGTCACTGGCATGCTCAGTGTACCTCCATGTATGTGACTACAGTTGTGAAGTCTATGTGTAATTCCTTCCACGAATAGAACTTTTTCTTTGGTGTTCAGATCCAGCTGTGTGAAGAAGTTTCTGCCACTATTCATTTGACACATAACTCCAAATTTGATGCACCAATCTCGTGACAAATTACCTTTCATCACTTTCAAACCTCAATTCATGGTTCTGCGGTTGTGTCACCGATTACAGCCCGGATGCTTTGCTTGGGTGTATGTGGAATATGTTTGTATTGTTCTATGGAGCAGGCTTTTTGAAAAGTCCCTCCTTCTGGCACCAGAAAGAAGTTCTTGTTTCCTTTTTGCATGTGTAAGATTTTCAGTGTAATTTCCCTGCCCAGGTCCCCGTCATCCTGCATAGTTTCCTTTCTGTGTAGATATTCATCTATGTGTCTGTCTTTCATAAATTCTAAAGTCAAGTCAGTTCTGTCTTATCTAAAGTACATTGAAGAGGGCTCTGTCCAATTCTGGCAGCTCTGGTCACACCGCCATTTCCAGCACGTATAGTTTCCTCAGAACAAACAACGTCCTATTTATTTGTTTCTTTCATGAAGCCTTTGGGCTGCATTCTAAATGCCCTTTGCTGTAGTTTCATTCCTTCTATGAATTAACGGATCATCTTCCAGTAATAAACTTACAGTCACTCTCGCTAGTCTGATCTTTCTGTCCCAGTCCTCAGGGTCCGTTTCTGGTCTAACCACCGTGATAGCCTCCTGATGGTCATCTTGGATAGGAACACTTCTACTTTAAACATTCATATTTGAGAAGGAAGCTCTTCTGCTACTTTTTATCTGCCTTACCGTTTGGTCTCCTGATTGCTGTGACTGGAGGAGGATGAGCTGTACAGCCGGTTTAAAACCTCTGGCATGCCACGGGACGCAGCCACAGGCGTGAGCTCATGGGTGCATGTCCAAAGGGGCATGACCAAAGGGGCACATCCTGCCCCTTTGGAGCCCTTCAGAGCCTGGAGGAGTCTACTATCTGAGGATGGTCTTACTATGGGGAAAAAAAAAAAGAAGGTTCTGACAGCTGGTTTGGCGAAATCCATTAAGGTCATCAGCCCGATGGGACTGACACCTTCAGCTGGCTACCCTGGACATTTCCACCCCCAATATGGATTTATCTTTGGAAACTGTGAGCACTCTTTCAAATTTCTCCCCTCCAGTAAATCTGGGTTTTTTCCCCGCTGAGTCAGGGGGTATTATTGGAGTCAGGCTCCCCCACCCCTCAGTTCCATCTAGAGGGGAGGGAGTCTTGCTCCCTGCTTCCCAGATTGTGTCTCCAAAGTTGGACTCTGGCCTAATTCGTGCTCCCATGGTTAAGATGCCGGAACCTTTAAATGTCTCCGGTTCTCCAGAGAAAGTGACTTCATCAAAGGATATTTCATTGTGGAACATATGCGTGGTGGCAGCTCACACTGAATCTTCCCTGCAAAGTATCTCTCCCAAATCTCACTATTTTCCTCTGTCCTGGTTGCCAAAATGTCTGATCAGGATATTCAGATTGCTAGTTGTAATACCACTGTACGTGATAGTTTGACGATTCATCATCAATTAGAATTGCTTGAGAAAGCAGCTCAGGCAAAGAATTTATGTTTCATTCACTTTACCTGTACCCATTATTTGTCTCCCCTTGTTTTGTTTCAAAAATACCTAAAATATGTTCTCTTGATTAATGATGTCGAGACAATTAAATTTTTAAATCTTTATTATGTCCCCCAAGGGTCCAAGACAGAGGGTTTGGCCGATGATGAGTTAGTTCAATTATCTTCGCCTGAGACCTTGGATGTCTCAGCGTATTTAGAGTCTTCGGTGGACGCCATTCCAGTCCTGCGCCACATTAATTGTTTCCTTTTTTTCATTATCTGATAAAAATATAGTGGTGTGATTATATTTTACCAAGAAGGATGCACCCTTTTGCAGTAGTGCAGCTCATGTCTTCCCTATTGTTTGCAAAATCACTGAAAAGTATAGGAAAGCGTTTTTAAGTCTGAAACCTCGCGTCTTAGCCCTAGGGGTTTCTTTCTTTTTAAAATACCCTTGTAAGTGCCATGTAACTTATCAAAGTGCCAAGTATATATTTTTTGATCTGGTCCAACTGGAGGCTTTTCTTTCTGGAAAGCAGTCAGGTGGTAACTTATTTTCTAGTACCCTTTGTTTTGCCTCTTGGCTAAGTTAAATGTGGGTATACTTATAATTTTTGTTTAAGCGGAGTCCTAGATTTGTTTTTCTTCTAATTATTATGATCAATGTTTTTTTGTTTTTCTTTTTGTTTATTGACTTGACTTCCCTCTTGATGGGACCCTATTGTATTTATTTCTTTATTACTGAGAAAGTATATTGAAATTAGAAAAAAACCCTTTCATATTTGAAAATTATTCAACTTGCCTATTAAAAGTATGAGTTCAGAGATGCTGGACATTTTTTTTATTTTTTAATTAAGTCTTATTCGCAGCCAGTGCTTCCCATCTGGGAGTCTCCTTGAATTCTCTCCATCCTCCTTCCAGGCCCCTCTAATCCATAGGGTTATTCTGAGCTGTTTCTTGGGTTATCATGGCTGGACCCATAACCTGTTGCAGAGTGAGTTTGTTTTAACATAATCAAGAGTAGCATGCAGCAGGAATTTGAAACAGGACTTTGTTTAATATGTGGCATTTTTCATCTTGCAACAACTAAGGAGCGAGTTGCATCTCTTCAGCGAAGAGATCAGGAAGGACAGCAAAACAATGGCAGTAATTTTATCCGGTTTTTCCACAAGTAAATCATGTTGTACCTGCAGGAAAGGGCTTTTATAAAATGACCCCAAGGTATATGGGCATGAAAGGGCACATGGTGACAAAAGAGCATGTACTTTTTACGTGAGCCACATGTACACGTTCCCAAGGGTCTAGTTTGAGTGGAGCATGAGCAGAATTACAAAATACACATCCGAGATTGTGTGTCAGGTTCCATCTTTGGCGCTGTTCAAATCCAGGCTAAAAGCTCACTTCTTTTAGCATTGAAGCTAACCGAGCAATGGCGATATTCAGCCGCTGCCCAGTTAGCTTCAGTGGCAAAAGTTAGGACAGCCTTTAATGTGCCTTTCAATAACCAGGCAGTGGCTGAATATAGCCACCCCACTTCACCCCTGAAAGTCCTCAAAGATAGCTGGCTTGCATTGGGACGCCTAGAAGCAGCACCTATACATATTCAACAGCATGAAATCTGTTAGTGTGGCTAAATATCATGGTCAGTACAATTAGCGCAGTTAGCAGGCCCATAATACTTGCAAGAACATAACATATGCTATACTGGATCAGACCAAAGATTCATCAAGTCCAGTATACTGCTTCCAACAGTGGCCAGTCCAAGTCAGCCATAGCTGTCAGGTTCCCAAAAGGTAGACAGATACTTATCCCTGGGGCTAGCAGTGGATTTCCCCACTTCAACCCCTAAAACAGACCAGTGTCATCCACTAGTCTTCAAATAGTCTCTTATGGACTTGAACTTATGGTTTTCATATATCTCAACAGAAAAAAAAGCAGATTTGAAAGACAGAGAGCATGAAATATTGACAGTAAATGGTGATTAAGGAGGCCAACAAGAATGACCGGTGAGTCAGAAAAAGGCGGTATTTTGGGAAGATGAAGTTGAGAACAGTGCAGTGAGGGGAGATCACCAGTGTGACAAGGAGATACAGCACAGATAATCATATTCATTTTGAGGGCAAGATCTTTTCATATTTACCTTTTTGAAAGGGGAACTATTTCTTTCTTATGGTCTAAAATTTCTGTGCTGGCCTATTATATTTTTATTCGTGACAGAGTGTGTGGGCAGTGCCCTGGTTTAGAACATTTTTATTGCTGTTATTTACTTTATCGGGCATACTTCTTTTTATAATTCTTGCTGGGCATTGAATAATTTAAGAAAGGTTAGACAAGGATGTCTGTCTCCAGTCAAAAAGTCCGGAACTCTAAAATGAGCCTGGTCCCTTCATTGTGGACTCCGCATCACTTCAGTTTCAAGCAGAGTGACGGCTAGCTCTCCAGCCAGGAACAGAAAGATATAAAATTATATCATGTTATTTTAATGTGGTGCATGTTTTCTTTGCATCACGGACCTATTTTACTTTTATGTGGGAAGCTAATCACTATAAGGGGTCTGACTACTAAACCATGTTAGCTGCTACTGCGAAGCTAACGCAGAAATACCGCCTAGTGGTAGCTTCACTTTCCATGGTAGTTGCAGGCAAAGGTGGGATTACGGGGGGAGAGTGGGCGGTGGTGTGGGCGGGCCTGCCAGGTGCAGCTACCATGGGCCATGGTGTCACGCAGTAGCTGTTGTGATGTGCAGGCTTCGCGGATGCAGCTATCACCACCTGAATGGGAGACGATACTTGTACGAGTCCGCACAATTGTCCCTCGCGAAACTGGAATTTTCTCCATGGTATCTGCAGGGAAATTCTGGGGACGCCCCTGCAGATACCACAGGACTTTTGCAGCTATCACTTTGTGAGGCTAATGCGGTTTTGTAGACAGACCCCTAAGAGTAAATCAGTAACAGAGGCAGTTGCCGTGTCTTTTAGCTTGCCATTATTTATCTGTGCGTTTAGGTCAGCTTTATACCACCGAATCACAAGTCATTACATATCACGCGGTCTGTCCTAACTGAGTCAAATGGAGACTTGCTAGTAGTACTACTTGTCATTTGTATAGTGGTACAAAGCATACATAGCGCTGTACAATGACATGTAAGAGACAATCCCTGCACATAAGAGCTTACAGTCTGCTCTAGACAGACAACACACCATTCAAGACAGATGACACAACAAACTGGGGAATAGGATTTATCTAGGGGAATGGTAAGGAAACACATAGGAGGCGACCAGAAGACTAAGGGGATCAGGATCCAAAAGCAGTCTCAAAGAGGTGAGTTCTTAGCCTGGATTTGAGCAGGGCCACAGATGGAGCCTGACAAACTGACTCAGGTAGTTTGTTCCAGGCATAAGGAGCAGCAAGGTCGAAAGATCGAAGTCTAGAGCTGGCAGTGGAAAAGAAGGGCACAGATAGAATGGATCTAACAGAAGGATAGAGTTCCTGAGGAGGGGTGTCTGTCACTTGGAGCAAGGAAGAAAGGGGAACAGTTTGCAGTAGGTTCATCTAAAACCAGAAATCACCCATACCAGAAGTTACCGCCATACCAGAAGTTACTGCCATACAGCTCCTTTCACCTCGCCCCTCCTGGAAAGTTATGGCCTCATAGGCAGATAAAAACTCTTAATCATATTGTTCACTTATATGGTAAGATACCAGGATGCCATGGAAACGCCCCAATCCCCTGCTGTACCTCAACATTGGATTTCCCACTGCACGATCCCTGAACGGGCCAATCAGGGCCAGGATCAGGCTGCAGGGAACTTCTGGAAATGTCCAACCTGGCTCAGGAGGGATCTGCGGGTGCCACAATCCACTGTCATGGGGACTTATTCCAGCACCGAGGTGGAACCCACCTGCTAAGCTTCCTAACAGGGGCTATACATGTCAAGCAAAGGTAAGAGTTTGTGGCTTTTTAAATTACAGCTCTCTGCCTAGGAGCTCTTAAAAGGGTTTTAGTACATTTTTAACACAAAGTTACATTCTTTTTGGTGCTTTAGTTTAAAAGGGGAAATATTTTCTGTAGTGTGGTAAGTTTAAAACTCTTCTTTAGTATCTTTCTCAGCTTTTTGAACCAACCTTTGTTGTTAGAATGGTAAATAAAGGTAAAAGGAAAAGGAGACCGCTATGATTTTCGAAAGAAGTAGCTGAAAAAGTGAAGAAAAAGAGGGAGGCCTTCATAAAATACAAGAGATCACGGAGAGAGGAAGACAGACATCTATATTTGGAAAAACTTAGAGAAGCTAGCAAAGTAGTCAGGAAAGCAGCGATTCAAAAAGAGGAGGAAATAGCCAATGCAGTTAAATGGGGGGGATAAGATATTTTTCAGATATGTTAGAGAAGAGGAAGGGCAAAAGTGGTATTGTCAGACTCAAGGGTGAAGGGGAGGAATATGTAGAAGCTGATGAGGATAAAGCGGAATTGCTTAACAAATATTTCGGTTCTGTGTTCACAGATGAAGAACCAGGAGCAGGACCTCAGAAAACACCTACAAACAGAAACAGAAGCAAAGGACATCTTGAACAATTTTCAAAATACTGTGTTCATGAGAAACTAGCTAAACTTAAAGTAGACAAAGCGATGGGACCGTATGAGATACACCCTAGAATACTGAGGGAACTTGGGGACATTCCAGCTGCTCCATTGACTGACCTTTTCAATGCCTCGTTGGAGTCGGGAGTGGTGCCAAAGGACTGGAGAGAGGCACATGTGGTTCCTTTACACTAAAGCAGAAGTAAGGATGTGGTTGAAAACTACAGGCCGGTTAGTTAAACTTCAGTGGTGAGTAAATTATTGGAAGCGCTGCTGAAAGAGAAAATAGTGAGGTTTCTGGAGTCCAGCAGATTACAGGATCTGAGGCAGCATGGATTCACCAGAGGCAGGTCTTGTCAGACAAATCTGATTGATTTCTTTGACTGGGTGACCAGGAAGGTGGACTGAGGGAGAGCCCTAGATGTAGTGTATTTAGACTTCAGTAAAGCCTTTGACACTGTTCCTTACAGGCGACTTATAAACAAACTGAGCACCCTAGGGATGGACCCTAAAGTTACTGCTTGGGTTAGAAATTGGTTGAGTGATAGGCAACAAAGGGTACAGGTAAATGGAGCTCACTCTGAGGAGAAGGAGGTTACCAGTGGTGTGCCCCAGGGATCTGTCCTTGGTCCGATTCTTTTTAACCTCTTCATTAGTGATATAGCGGAAGGGCTGTCGGGTAAGGTTTGCCTCTTTGCGGATGATACCAAAATCTGCAATAGAATAGATACCCAGAAAGGTATAGATAACATGAGGAGGGATCTAGCTAAACTTGAAGAATGGTCTAGAATTTGGCAGCTGAGATTTAATGTTAAAAAATGCAAGGTCATGTATTTGGGCTGCAGCAATCCAAGGGAGCAATATAGTATAGGGAGTGAAGTACTTTTGGCCAGTAAAGGAGAGCAGGACCTAGGCATTATTGTGCCTGATGATCTTAAAGTAGCTAAACAGGTAGAAAAGGTGACAGCAAAAGCTAGAAGGATGCTTGGGTGCATAAGGAGAGGAATGGCCAGCAGAAGAAAGGAGGTGATAGTGCTCTGTATAAGTCTTTGGTGTGACCTCATTTGGAGTATGGTGTGTAATTCTGGAGACCGCACCTTCAAAAGGATATAAACAGGCTGGAGTCCGTACAGAGGGTGGCTACTAAAATGGTTAGTGGTCTTCATTATAAAGCATATGAGGACAGACTTAAGGATCTTAATATGTACACCTTAGCAGAAAGGCGGGGTAGAGGTGATATGATTGAGACGTTTAAATACCTCTGTGGCATAAATGCACAGGGGGAGAGCCTCTTTCAATTGAAAGCAAGCTCTGCTACGAGGGGACATGGGATGAGGGTGAAAGGGAATAGATTCAGGAGTGATATGCGGAAATATTTCTTTATGGAAAGAGTGGAATAGTCTTCCAGTGGAGCTGGTAGAGATGAGGACAGTATCTGAATTCAAAAAAGCATGGGACAAACATAGAGGATCTCTAAAGGAAAAAAAGAGGAATGTTGCAATGGTTGATATGGAAGGACAGACTAGATAGGCCATGTGGTCTTTTTCTGTCATCATGTTTCTATGTTTCTGTGTTTCTAAGTTCACACTCCCCACCTCAATCTCGCCTAGTCTCCTTCTACCTTTTTAGAATCTTCATGCTATCAATCCATTGGCTCTCTCCACTATTGTCTCATACCTCTTTCTTTCATTTTGTCTTCTAACTCTGTAGATGAGGCTATAGTTTCCTATAATACTGCTCTCTCCTCTGCTCTGGATACTCTTGCTATGCCCATACCACGTCCTGTGAGGCGCATTATACCTCAGCCCTGGCTGCCTTCAACTACCTGCTACCTACGCTGCTGTGCCCACTCAGCTGAGCACATTTGACTCAAAACCTGCTTCCTTTCTGACTTTCTTCACTTCAAATTCATGCTTGCTTCATTCCAGTCAGCCATAGCACTCGCCAAGCTGAACTACTATGTCCATCTGACTAACTCTTTTGCCCTTGAATCCCATCATCTCTTCTGAACTCTCAACTCTCTTGTCAAGACGCCTCCACCTCTGACCATTCCTTCCCTTTTTGCCCAAACCATAGCCGACTATTTCCATGACAAAGTCCAAAGGAGATGGGTGGGGAATTGGAATGTAAGATTACACTCCAATTCCCCACAAGATCAGCTTCATCCCTTCTTTCCCCTCTTCATTACCAACTTTTCCTCTCAATCTCTGTTATCCTTTCATTCTTTTCTAAGATCTCCAAAGAGGAAACCTCTCATCTTCTTTCCTCCTCTAAACTTACTTACCCTATCCCCACCCATCTCCTTAACTCCATCTCCTCCTCTGCCATCCCTTCATTCTCACATATTCTCTATCTATCGTTCTCCACTGCAACTATTCCTGCAGCCTTCAAGCATGCTGTGGTTACACCTCTCCTCAACAAAACCTTCACGACCCTATTTGTCCTTCTAATTATTGCCTATCTCCCTTCTTACCTTCATTTCTAAAATTCTTGAATGAGCAGTTCTCCGGCATTGCCTTGAATTTCTCTCCTCTCAAACCCTCCTAGATCCACTTCAATCTGGCTTTTGTCCCTTACATTCTACTGAAAAAAAACCTCTTGCCAAAGTCTCCAGTGACTTGTTTCTGGCTAAATCCAAGGGCCTTTACTCAGTCCTCATTCTCCTTGACCTTTCTGTTGCTTTTGACACTGTTGACCACCATCTTCTTCTCAACACAGTGTCCTCACTTGATTTCAGGGGCTCTTTGCTGTCCTGGTTCTCTTCTTATCTCTCCCATCACTTTTTCAGTGTTTTTTCTGATGGTTCCTCCTCTACAACCATCCTACTCTCAGTTTGTGTACCCCAAGGGTCTGTTCTAGGTCCTATCCTTTTCTCTCTATATACCCAGTCCCTTGGTGCTCTCATCTTCTCCCATGGCTTTCAATATCATTTTTATGCTGATGACTTTCAAATCTGCCTATTCACACCTGATATTTCTCTGATACTCCAAGCTGGTATCTCTGCCTGCCTATCTGACATCACTGCCTGGATGTCTCACTGCCATTTGAAAATGAACATGGCCAAAACCAAACTTCTTATTTTTTCCCCTGAACCTTCTTCCCCCTTCCTCCTTTCTCTATCTTTGTTGATAACACTCTTCTACTTCCTGTTTCCTGGACCCGCAACCTTGGGGTCATCTTTGACTCCTCCTTCTCCTACTCCACACATATCCAACAGATAGCTAAAACCTGTTGTTTCTTTCTCTATAACATTAACAAAATTACCCCTTGCTTTCTGAACATACTACTAAAACCTTTATCCACTTTTTAGTCACCTCCCATCTCGACTATTGCAGCCTCCTCCTTGCTAGTCTCCCTCTGAGTCATTTTTCTCCCTTTCAATCTGTTCAGAACTCTGATGTGCGGCTAATCTTCCGCCAGCCCCAATATACTCATATACCCCCTCTTCTCAAATCACTTCGTTGGCTTCCCTTTTGTTTCCATATCCAATTCAAACTTCTCCTTCGGACCTATAAATGCATTCATTCTACTGCTCATCACTGTCTTTCCTCTCTCCTCTCTCCCTACACCCCTCCTTGTGAACTCCGCTCTTCCATTGGCTTACTTCTCTCTATGGCCTTTTCTTCCACTGACAACTCCAGACTTCAATCCTTTCACCTTGCTGCTCCTTTATGCCTGGAACAAACTACCTGGATCTGTATGTCAGGTTTCATCTCTCCCCCTTTTCAAATCTATGCTAAAGACTCACCTGTTTGAGGCTGCTTTTGGATCCTAATCTCTTGTTCTCCTTGTGTCTCCTTACCTTTCCCTACTTACACCCTTGATCTTATCTATTGTACTGTCTGTCTTGATTAGATTGTAAGCTCTGATGAGCAGGGACCATCTTTTATATGTACCTGTACAGCGCTGTTTATACCTTGTAAAGCTATATAATTGATTAATAGTATTAGTAGTAGAAGCTAACCGGGCAGTGCCTTATTTGCAATAAAAAGTTCATTATCTTTAGGTACACTGAGCTTTAAATGTCACTCTTTAAAACAGGCCATATTACGCCAACCTAGTAAGGCATTTGAAGTCACTGGATGTATTTGCTAAGATAGTCAACATTTCTCTGCTATCTACCATGCTACATTCATTTGTGTTTATCATGGGAAACTATTTATTTAGTTACATATTTCTGAGATCTAGCAGCTCATGTTTTTTCAGGAATGGCTAAAATTCAAACTTCACTTCTGCAGAAGTTTCATTGGCCACCTAGAAATTTGAACATTAAAATGAAAACATTATAGGTATATTCATTGTTTTTACCTCCTATGTTTGATATAGGAGTAATCTGAGAAGCTAGTCTTGCCAGTTGAATTTGACCTCTGCATTTTGCAGATTGAATACCATTCAACAGACTTCTTTTTGTGTGTTCAGTATCCATTTTTCATATGGGATTGAAAAATTACAAGTTAAAATAAAACCAGAAAAAGCTAAATGCCATTTTCAAAGCAATACAACATGCAGATCTTTCCAAATTTACACCTCAAATGCATTATAAGAACAACCTCACTCTTTGGCCTTCAATCTCACTCATTGGGGTTGTAAATCACACTTTTTGTGGTGGGTGACCCTTGTTATCTCTGTTGTTTGCAAGCATAGATGGCATCCAGCAACCAGCTTTGTGGACACAGCAGGAGATCAGATGTGTTTGTATGTAAAGGTTCTTCTGGCCCCGAAGGCCCTGTCCCCTTCCCAACAACATCAGAGAAGCCAAGGGTGAACCATCCCACAGAATGAGATTCACCATCCCAGAGATGAGAGTAAACTCCAAAGAGTGAGATTTTCTTCAGCTGGTGCATCCACAGTATAAATCTAGAAAGATTTAAATATAGTATTGCTTTACAAATGAAAAACAAACAGCAGAAAATATTTGCTTTCCTTTGAAGCCTCTGAAAGGATATAGACATAGTGGAGGCGATATGGGTAAATTCTCTGGGCTGAAATTTTCTTTTCCACTCAGTGGCTAAAACTATGTGCATAGGGGTCACAGTACCTGTTCTTGTAGGTACAGGGGAAGAGGATGCCATTGGGGAAGCAGTACACTGGAAGATGAATTCAGATTTCATCCCACTGGCTGGGCCACTTGATGTTTCTTCTCTTGGGCTTGTCTCTTCTGAAAGCAGTGATCAGGATCAGTGCACTGGTACTGAGAATCTAGGAGTGAGACTTGGCATCCCTGGAACCTGCCCCATAAAACTGGCCTAATCAAGAGAACATGCAGCAAGACCACAACTGAGAGATTAGAAAGGTTGAAGGGTCACAAGTCATTCTGGTAAAGCCCTGATTCTATAAGACGAATAGCGGGGCTGTATATCCCGCTGGGATGTGCAGCTCTCCTATCCGCCTTCACCATATTCTGCCTCCCGTCATCCCTGCACACACAGAACCACTGTGCATGCTGCGGTGATGTGGGTGGCAAGGGGCAGTGAGTCAGAGGGGCATAGGTGGGACTGGCACCCGGACATACAGGGCCGATTTCGCTCACAGCCCTGTACGTCCTAGGAGCATCGGGGAGACGGCCAGAGTATTCCACCTCAGAGGTGGCAAAAGAGCTGGCTACCCCCCTCCCCCGGATCAGCCGGCCAGGCCCCCCGAGGCAACAGAGGCATGCAAGATCGGTCCCTGCACCCACTCAGGATCCTGGCAGCCCCCGTCAGGGGACGAGCATCAGAAAATTGGAGTCTCGGTGTGAAGTGGAATCCAGACAGGTAAGAGTTAATTTGGTGATACTGAGTGAAAAAGGATACACCCCCTTGGTGAAGTCATACCCTGATACATACTTATCCCTCCCCTATTCCTTTGTCCTGCGTTTCTCTCTGCTTGCTAGAGATAACGTTTCTTCCTCTGCTGCGCTAGAGATAAGAGTACAGTAGACTTTCTCCAATTGGGACTACACTGTAATAAAGTAGGACCAATCATGAAGAAATGCTGGAATGAATTGATAAGATGTCTATATAGTCTCTCTGAGCCCTCAGAGCGGGGCTCAGAATTTATGAAACTTATTTTTCTCTGAGCCTCTGTGCACATTAAACGCAGCTTGCTTCCTGAAAAGTGACTCCTGAGTCTCCTTTCCTTCCTCGTTAGCTGTTACATTTTGGTGCGTTGGCCTGGAAGGACAGGAACGAAAAAAGTTTTTTGCCTCTGGGTTCCATCGGTTTGGGCCGGAGGGTGGCAAACTTGTGAGGAAATACCAGGCGCCCCCAGACCAATTGTTCTAGACAGTATTGCTTCCTGATTCGCCACAGCTGCTGGCTTTTTCCTATTGACGCCTATGAACCCTGGAGTCCAGGAACCAACCCATTAGTCTCCAGAAGACATCTGAATGGGGTAAGTGACAAAAGGGTCTGTCTCTGTATCTGCAGTTCAGAAAAATCTGTCCTTCCTACGGGGAGAAGGAGAGCTTGATCACCTCTCGGGAATGTCTTAATAGCCCAATGCTTGGGTGAAACCGCATTCCTTATAGTCAGACTGTTTTCTGGGGGACTGGGAGAGTGTCTGTGTGTTGGTGTGTGATTGATTTAGGTGTTTGAAACAAGCAGAGGCTTGTGGAGTGAGAGTGCATTCCTGAGTAGCGCTGTTCCGGGTGACCGCGCCCAGGTCCGGAAAAGGAGGAAGCACCATTTTGTTAGTCACCCATTTTGTGTCTAGGGCAGCAGGATCCCTTATTTCTTTGATCTGTGTTTTCAGAGACTGGAAGAAAGATATGGGGGGATCAGAGACGAAATGCAGCCCCTTAGAGTGTATGGTAAAGCATTTCAGGAAGGGATTCTCTGCAGATTATGGGGTTCGTATGACTCCATCCTTGTTAAAGAAATATTGTGAGAATGAATGGCCAAACTTTAATACTGATTGGCCCGAGAAGAAACCTTTGATTATGACTTGGTTAGCAGAGTGCACCAAGTTGTGGTAGCTAAACATCCTGATCAAGTCCCTTATATTGATTCCTGGCTGGATGTCTGTAGGCAGAAACCTAAATGGCTAAGGAGATGCAATGAGGAATACTGTTGCATACTTATGTCTCGTAGTCCACAGGAAATGCAGCCTAAAGCAAAAATAAAACTACCAGTTTTAATAAAGGAGCCAGAGACAGAAGAATTTCCTCCCCCCCTATGTTCCCCGGCAGATGACTCCGGCTAGGTTAGCAGACTCAGCAGGGACTCTAGCTAGGATTCAACTTCTCCCCTGCCCCTTTCAACAGCTACTACTTTTTCTGATAGTCAGAAGAGCACTGCCAGTGAGGCAAGAATGCCATTTTCAGATACAGACCTGCCCAGCACTTCAGAAAGGTCCCTGAGTCCCAGATCTGGGGGAAGTCAGTCTCAGAATAATATGCCTCCTCCCCCAGTACTGGAGCATTACGACCTCAGGAGAGACCATACAATACCTGCTAGCAAACAGACTCCAGAAGTTAGTTTCCACCTACCCCTCCGAGAGGCTCGAGGACTGGCTGCCTTTAATGCCCAAGGAGAGCTCGTCGAAGGCCCTCCCACTTTTGTGTATGTACCTTTTTCTACCACCGACTTGTTGAACTGAAAAACTCATTATCCATCCTATACTGATAAATCTCAAGGTATGATAGATTTGTTTTTGTCTATTATTCAAACCCATCGTCCAACTTGGGCAGACTGCCGTCAGCTCCTTTTAACCTTACTCAGTACCGAAGAGAGATACCGGGTGACTCAGTCAGACATGAAATGGTTGGAAGAGAACCCTCCAGGTGAACAGAATCCCCAGCAAGCAATGCTGAGAGATTTTCCTGACCTAGAACCCCACTGGGCGGCAAACAGTGATACAGGCCGCCTTGCCTTGGATCGCTATCATCGGGCTCTCCTGGAAGGCCTTAAAAAGGGGGGCCAGAAAGCGATGAATGTAGGGAAAATATCTGAGGTACTGCAAACCCCTGATGAGAGCCCTGGCCAGTTTTATGAAAGACTCTGTGAATCTTTCCGTGTTTATACTCCATTTGACCCCGAAGCACCTGAAAACCAGCAGATGGTGAATACAGCATTCGTGGAACAATCACAGGGGGACCTTTGAAGGAAACTTCAGAAGCTTGAGGGCTTTGCTGGAATGAATATAACCCAGCTGATGGAAGTTGCTATGAAAGTATCTGTGAACAGAGATCAGGAGATGAAGCGTGAGTGTGAACGAAAGATAAAAAAGAAAGCTGATATGTTAGCAGCAGCGCTAGTCGAGAAAGGACAAGGAAAGTCGACGTGGGAACCGAGAAGCCGAGGCCGGGGTAGAGGAACCCGGCAAGGATCATTGGAGCAAGGACTATTGAACGAGATCAATGTGCCTATTGCAGAGAAATGGGCGACTGAAAAAGAGAAAAAAAACGAATGCCCCAATTGTGTCAGGCAATATTCCCTGCCCCGAAGAGATGTTGAGGGCATTCATAAACATCTCCAGCGACTACTTAAGTTTGGACTCCTGAAAAACATCCCAGTCACCCTGGAATACCCCTTTGCTGCTAGTTCAAAAAACAGGTACTAATGATTACCGACCTGTGCAGGACCTACGGAAGGTCAATGAAGCTGTTGTTACCATTCACCCTGTTGTACCAAACCCCTACAATTTACTGAGTTTGATTCCTGCACAAGCTACCTGCTTTACCGTTTTGGACTTAAAGGACGCCTTTTTCTGCTTGAGATTGGCCACTCCTAGCCAGCCACTGTTTGCATTTGAATGGGAAGACCCTATTACTGGCAGTAAGGGACAATTTACATGGACACAGTTACCCCAAGGATTCAAGAATTCCCCCACGCTGTTCGGGGATGCACTTAGTCAAGATTTGCGTCAGTTCCAGTCTTGCCCTTCTCAACGCGTATTGTTACAATATGTGGACGATTTACTCATTGCTGCTGTTTCCCAGGAAGAATGTTTAACTGCTACTTCAGAACTTCTACACCTACTTTGGATATCTGGCTATCGGGTGTCCCGAAGTAAGGCCCAATTGTGCCAGACTGAAGTCAGATACTTGGGATTCCATGTTGCCCAAGGCCTTCGAAGATTGGGCTCTGAGCGGAGGGAGGCTGTTTGTTCTATTCCTGAGCCACAAAATCGTAGGCAGTTGAGAGCCTTCTTAGGTGCTGCCGGTTTTTGTCAAATTTGGATACCCAACTATGCAGTGTTGGCAAAGCCCCTGTATGCAGCCGCAACAGGGGGAGAACGAGAACCTTTCGACTGGTGTCCGGACCAAAAGAAGGCCTTTCAGGATATGAAGAAGGCTTTGCTATCAGCACCAAGTCTAGGAATGCCGGATATGGAAAAAACATTTCACCTGTATGTCCATGAAGAGAGGGGGATGGCAGTTGGTGTCCTCATGGCTTATCTGTTCAAACAGCTGGATCCAGTGGCAAGGGGGTGGCTTCCCTGTCTTCGTGCAGTAGCAGCGACAGCTCTTCTAGCAACAGAGGCTGATAAATTGTCCCTTGGGCAAGAACTGTATGTTAAAATGCCGCATGCAGTACTGACCCTGATGGAGTACAGAGGCAACTACTGGTTTACCAATGAGCGGATGACAAAGTACCAGAGCATGCTGTGCGCGAATCCTCGGGTTCACTTGGAGATAGTGAAAACACTTAATCCTGCTACTCTACTCCCTGTAGCACCTGGGCTACCTGAATATGATTGTATCCAGGTTATGGATGAAGTATATTCCAGCCGCCCAGATCTGAAGGATGTACCGCTGGCCTCTCCTGATGTTCAGTACTTTACCGATGGCAGCAGTTTCGTTGAAGATGGACAGCAGATATGCTGTGGTCACTCCGGGGGTGGCTGTGGAGGCTGAGCCCCTACCCCTGGGGACCTCTGCCCAGAAAGCTGAACTCATTGCCCTTACTCGAGCCCTCCAGTTAGCTGCAGGTCTGAAGGCAAACATTTTCACTGATTCTAAGTATGCATTCACTACACTCCATGCCCATGGGGCCCTCTATAGAGAAAAGGGACTCATAAATTCAAGTGGGAAATCTATAAAGTATGGGAGGGAGATTTTGGAGTTACTGGAGTCCGTGTGGGCACCAGAAGTGGTGGCAGTTGTTCACTGCAAGGCACACCAGCGAGGAGACACTCTGGTCATCCAGGGTAACCGCAGGGCTGATAGGGAGGCCAAGCTAGCAGCCCAGCGAGGAACAGTCCCAGTAAGTGTTCAAGCCCCCCTGTTTCCCATTCCTATGTCAGAGTGGGACCCACGTTATACCAGGAAAGAGATGGATTTCTTCACTCAGGAAGGGGCTACTCTCACCAATGCCGGGTGGTTGTGGTTACTGGAAGATCCACCCCAATATGTTATCCCTGAGAGTCTAGCGCCTGCTTTTGTCCGCCGATTTCATGAGACCACCCACTTAGGTAAGACCTCCATGCAAACCATTCTACAGTCTTACTTCTATGTCCCACATCTGACTGCCTTGATGGCAGCTACAGCACGTCGCTGTCTCCAATGTGCCAAGAATAACCCCCGCCAAGGGCCTCTTCCCCCCGTTTCTATACAGGCAGTTGGGGCTGCCCCTATGGAGAATATTGTAGTGGATTTCACTGAGTTACCCCGAGTAAGGGGTTATTGATATCTGCTGGTGATAGTATGTACATTTTCAGGATGAGTTGAGGCCTATCCCTGTAGAACAGAGACAGCCCGAGAGGTTACTAGGGCCATGTTGAAAGAGATCATTCCCAGATTTGGCCTACCTCTTACTATAGGGTCAGATAATGGCCCTGCATTTGTTGCTAAGTGCCTTCAGGACCTTTCTAAGGCCCTCCAGATCACCTGGAAACTTCATACCGCTTACCGCCCACAGAGTTCAGGCAAAGAGGAAAGGATGAACTGAACCCTGAAGCTCCAGTTGTCCAAACTCTGTCAGGAAACTCATCTTAAGTGGGATCAGGCCTTACCAATAGCCCTTATCCGTATTCGGTCCTCTCCGACTCAGACACTGGGAATATCCCCTTCTGAAGTACTGTATGGTCGACCACCACCCATTGTTCAGGGCCTTAAGGGAGACTTAGAGCAGATAGGTAATGAACTTACAAGACAACTACTGGCATTGGGATCTGTTTTGCAGTCTTTGAACAGGTGGATACAAGAGCGACTGCCTATCTCTTTGTCAGAGCCTCTCCACCCCCACCAGCCGGGAGATCGTGTGTGGATTAAGGAATGGAAACATGAACCACTGTGCCCTACCTGGAGAGGTCCTTACACAGTTCTCCTGGCCACACCAACCGCAGTCAAAGTTGCAGAGGTTACCCCGTGGAGTCATCATACCCGTCTCAAGAAAGCTGCTCCTGACCTGGATGACAAGTGGACGGCGCACGAACATTCTCAGGATCCCTTACACCTCACACTGCGGAAAACCAGGGAATCGGCAGATGACAGAGCCCTGCGCTAGCCGCACACCGGAAGTCGGCTAGTCTACACACGGTGGAAGCTTGAGGAGTTATCTTCAGACACTGCTAAAGGACCAAGGTGTAGTAGAACACCATCTCCATGGTTAATATGCACCTGCTTATGTTGACTTTGGTTCTGGCATTTATGTGGGGCCTTCCCTTGTTGGTCTCAGGAACTATAAACACGGTAACATTACTTGCTGAGACTGCTTTTAATTCTTCGAACTTTTGTGTACGTAGTACATCTCAGGCTGGAGCCCCGTTATCAACTTGCCTTATTGCTGTGCCTTCTAATTTGTGTGAAGTACTGAACAATTTGAACTGTAAACAGCCTAAACTAACGTTTTCTACCTTATTCTACTTTACTGGTGTTACACATCCTTCTTCAGCCTATTATAACCCACAGATTGCTTTATTTTTGAAAATGCTAATATTGGTGCTTTTGATTTATCTAACACTGTATTATTTTGCAAGTTTATTACCAAGGTTTCTTATGGTCATTCAGAAATGTATCTTCCTTTAGGATGGTCCTTGTTATGTGATCAAAAATGCTTATACTTATGTTCCCGCAAATGCTATGGGTGGGCCTTGCACTTTTGGTAGACTAACTACTGCTGCCCATGTGATGGCAGTATGTAAATACAAATCGCTTTCACAGTCAGATCAGATCATATGAGAAAATTGGCCTCCATTACGAAGACAAATATTTCCTTAAAAAGGGGGGGAATAATGAGGTGGAATCCAGACAGGTAAGAGTTAATTTGGTGATACTGAGTGAAAAAGGATACACCCCCTTGGTGAAGTCATACCCTGATACATACTTATCCCTCCCCTATTTCTTTGTCCTGCGTTTCTCTCTGCTTGCTAGAGATAACGTCTCTTCCTCTGCTGTGCTAGAGATAAGAGTACAGTAGACTTTCTCCAATCGGGACTACACTGTAATAAAGTAGGACCAATCATAAAGAAATGCTGTGATGAATTGATAAGATGTCTATATAGTCTCTATGAGCCCTCAGAGCGGGGCTCAGAATTTATGAAACTTATTTTTCTCTGAGCCTCTGTGCACATTAAATGCAGCTTGCTTCCTGAAAAGTGACTCCTTAGTCTCCTTTCCTTCCTCGTTAGCTGTTACAGGTGGGCAGCGGGCTTGTTGTGCCATGGAGAAGACGTCCCCATGGCGATGCGGAGGCAGCCGGGCCTTCTCCTAGGGCCTGATCCTGCACCCGCAGTGCAGAATCGGGTCCTATCAGGCCCATCCTGGTCGGGGCCATTCAGACGGCCTG
Organism: Ichthyophis bannanicus; assembly: GCA_033557465.1. Classification (NCBI taxonomy): domain Eukaryota; kingdom Metazoa; phylum Chordata; class Amphibia; order Gymnophiona; family Ichthyophiidae; genus Ichthyophis; species Ichthyophis bannanicus. The sequence goes on from CM066033.1 coordinate 913,549,450, forward strand.
GACATGCCCCTTCTAGGATCGGGTTTTAAGTTAACAGTTAGCGTTACATACCCTTAATACTGAAGCTGTGAGACACCCAAATCTCAGCTTGCTTCTGCTTTCCATCCTAAAGTTTTAGCCATCTTGTTTGCTTGTTGGTTTCTACTTTTCTGCTGAAAACATTAGAAAGTGGAGCCAAGTGCTCTGCATGGGGAATCCTTGAGTCATGTCATTTGGCTGAAAGGTTGTGTGGCTCTACTAGACCTCATAGAAGGCTGCCAGGATGTAGACAACTAGCTGTGCCAGCAGGCATTTCTGCCAACCCACAAGCATTCCCCACCATAGTTGGCTTCACATAGACAATAGGCAGATAGGAATGTGTAAGGCAGAGCTCCAAACTCAACAACCTTAATTTTTTTTCCCCTCATAAGGTGCCTTATCACTGTAAAGAGCATGGAATAGGCTCCTCAGGCCAGGCCTTGACAAATTTTCCTTAAATTTAGAAGCCAGGCCAGAAATGTGAGAGCCAGGCTAGAAACGTGAGAACCAGCAGCTGATGGCCGAGGACCCCTCCATCTCCACTGAAGTTGAGCATTTGGTGGGGGAGGAGGGGCTTACATAAGAACATAAGATATGCCATACTGGGTCAGACCAAGGTCCATCAAGCCCAGTATTCTGTTTCCAACAGTGGCCAATCTAGGTCATACGTACCTAGCAGTTTCCCCAAGGGACACAGGTTCCACAATGCTTGTATTGGTTCAAGCATTGATATCCTGGGTCCCTTCTTAATAATGGTTTATGGACCTTTCCTCCAGGAACTTGTCCAAACCTTTTTTAAACCCAGCTACACTAACAGCCTTTACTACATCCTCCGGTAACAAATTCCAGAGTTTGATTACACGTTGAGTGAAAAAATATTTTCTTTTATTAGTCTTAAATAGTTTACCCTGTAGCTTCATTGCATGTCCCCTAGTCTTTCTATATTCTGATAAGGTAAACAATCGATCTACGTTTACCCGTTCCACTCCGGTCATTAATTTATAGACTTCTATCATATCTCCCCTCAGCCGTCTCTTTTCCCGGTTAAAGAGCCCCAACCTTTTTAGCCTTTCTTCATAGGAGTAGCCTTCCATCCCCTTTACCATTTTGGTGGCTCTTCTCTGAACCTTTTCTAAAATCGCTATATCCTTTTTAAGATACGGCGACCAGAATTGCACACAATATTCAAGGTGCAGTCTCACCATGGAACGATATAGAGGCATTATAATATCTTTTGTTTTATTTTCCATTCCTTTCCTTATCATACCTAGCATTCTATTTGCTCTCTTGGCCGCCGCTGCACACTGGGCCGAGGGTTTTAACATGGTATCCACAAGGACGCCTAAATCTTTTTCTTGGGTGGTGGTTCCTAATGTTAGAGCTCTCTTCTGAGGTATACTGCAGCTTTTTAGGGCCTGATTATTTACTAAGGCTGTTTTCTCATTCCGTGTCCAAGAAAAAGAATGCTTAGTAATTCAGGCCCTTAATACACACCTGCAGGCCACTGGCAGAAATACACAGCCAGCTGCCCCCCTTCTTCCCCACAGCCTGCAGAGTTCCCAAGTTTCCCAATATCAAGAGTGAGATTTTTTACCAGTTCTGATTTTAAATTTGTATTGCAATGTAGTATGGTATACTGTATATAGTTAGGGTTGACAACTGGCTCCAGATGCGCTCGACAGGCTTGATCCACTCCCAGGTTTATCTCATTGCATGCAGGGACCTGTAGTTCTAATTTCTCCATTACACGCCATAAGAAAAGCAAGACTACATGTCCCTGCATGCAATGGGGTAAACCCAGGACTTGATCAAGCCTGTCAAGTGCATCTCGAGCCAGTTGGCAACCCCACATATCAGTAAGGTTGCCAGATACCTTTGGTCCAAAATCAGGACATTTAAAAAAAAAAACACTTTTTCAGAAAAACATTTTATTAGGCATCAAACACAATAGAACATTAATTATATGTATTTACTGTTCGAAGATATTTGATTTAGCAGATTTTCGTCAGCCAAAATCTTTTTTTGTAAATATCACCACAAGATAATGAAGAGTTTATTTTAACTTGAAGCAAACATTTTACAGTTTTAATATCCAGTCGATTTCGATCATCTGTCCATTGCTTCTTGCACACTGAAAATATATAGGGGTATGTTTACTAAACTGCTGTAACTGAGTTAACGTTACTTAACGTGTGTTAATGTCACCAGCCACGGTAAGTCCCACAGAGGGTGGAGAGAGGGAAGAGAGAAGAGTTCAATGGGCGGGGAGTGGGCTGGGAGAGGCTCCTGCTACACTAACGCAGGGAAATGAAGGGCTGAACATTACCAGGACTTAAAACCTGTCCTTCGATGCACATTTGCAGGAGGGTGAAAACATTTCAGCGTCAGCAATGTACAGCATAGGCAGGGAGCCCAACAAAACTGATAGCAGTGCTCCATTTGCAGCAACAGCATAGTGCCCAAGTACGAAAGGCCACTATGGTGATGGTGCAAATTGGGCATAGGGAGCTACAGGCGGGACATGCTGAAGCATAGGGTGGACTAGGCCAAACATTACCCTGCAAGTACCCCAAAGGTCACACAGGTACCACTATGCCTGTAATAGGGCAGAGAGTGAACATCTGGGGACCACTCTAACAAGGGTCCACAGACCTTACCCAGGATGCGTCCCAAACAGTTCGTAAACCCAGCTAACTGAACACCCTTTACTGCAGCCTCTAGTAAGGCATTGCAGAGTGTGACCACACATTGTCGGAAACATATATACACCCAGTAGGCCAACCCGGGTACACTGTACCTGAGGTGTATGCCCTAGCCTGTCCACAGTCGGCTGTCACAACACAATCTACCTACATCTACCTGGTCCACCCTAGCCAATAGTTGCTAGAGCACCAACCTGACATCCCCCCAGCCATCTCCCCCCCATGTGGAGGGGACATAACATTGGTAGGCGGTGATGGAGGGGATGTGTGGATGTCCATGTATGCCTCCCCGCCCCAGAGCCCGCACCATAGGCACCCGCCTACCTGCACAGTGGATGGCCTGGGACTGAGCACTATCAGCACCAACAGCATATGGTCATGTCAGCATGGCAAGGGGGTGTGTGTTGGTACTGGTGGGGGCAGCGACACCTGCCTGCGGTGAACCTAGGCCATGCCCTATACCAGTATGTGGTGTGCAGTGCAACAGAAAAGGTCTGGCTGAGGAAACATAAACATAGCCCCAGGGACTGCTATTATTCTGTGGCAACAGTGTGGTGCAGTACACACAGCCAGTGTGTCCCAGAGCAGTGAGTCACAGGTTCAGGTCCCAGCCATGGATCCTGCAGAGCATGTCCCTATATTTTACCCTACAATGCAGATACAACATCAACATGTGCAATCCCCAAAGCAGCAGCGAACAGCGGTACAAACACCCACTCACACAGGCTCCACTATCCAAAGTTTCATGGAAAGTCAGGCTGTTGGCCCCAGCATGGAGCTGCAGTTATCACCAGAGCACTACTACTACCTCCTGCACAGTTTAGCAATGTCGGCACTGTGATCAGGACCAGTGTGGCGGGCAGGGTTGCCAACCACTCCCATCTTTGTACAATGCTGCAATAGGAGTGTGAGTATGTCTATCCATTGTTTTGTGGCTGCCTACACCTCACCGGGCCCACAATGTTCCACTGTTACCAGCGTTAGCATGCAAATGTGCATAATGAGGAGCAAGGTGTTGTGGGTATGGCCCGGACAGGGGGGACTGGCCAGGATGCATCTGCACAGAGTGTAGGGCAATGGCTGGGACACTGTAGTGCCCGACCACCACCTGCATGGACAGGTTGACCACAGCATGTCATGCTGGGAGGTCACTCTCACTCTGACTCAGCAGTGGCCATGACATATCTATGTTTCCACATAGTGCTCTACCCTATCTGTCTCTAGTGATACCTGTGTATTCCCAGTTCTGGGGCCTAATCACTGAGATACTTGCTTGGTGTCTATGCTGTATAATCCTACCTCTTGGTACACATTGTTTCTCTGTGAGCATGCACTATGAACTAGCAAGTAGACAGTCTGTAGTTAGTCTGTGTATGGTTGGAGTTCCTTGTAGGTGCTGCAGGTGCAGCCTGGCTGTGCCATCTGCTGGTAAATTGCAGACCATGGTGTGGGGCAGTTGAGGTTTTCCAGACCTACCCTCAGCATTACTGCTGGTCTGCCATTGCCCCAGTCACAGGTATGGCTCTGGCCCACCCACCCTGGAGGGCTCTCTTTTGCCAGCTTGACGGGGGTTGCTTCTTCAGGGCTCAGGCACCTGTCCCTCCACTCATTCACCTACAAAAAGGGTGATGGTGGACCCTTTGTGGTATGTAGTGCATACCAGTTTGACCTATAGAGGCAGTGCTACAAACCTCATGCGAGTCTAGACACCCCTCTGCCCTGCTAACAAGTGCCCATGACAGCCAGACCTTAACACTGGGTATATACTAATCTGGGTGGTGGCTGGTCCCAGAGAGCTACACGTGACTGCAGAACACAAAATTACTTTTGGTTACACTGCTAGGAACACCTGTCACACACAGGCAGTGATGGAGACACAGGATCTCTCTTGAGCAGTGCATGTACTGTGGACCTAGTGCTGGGCGCCCATCCTAACCCTCAGGGTGAACACAGAACCTGCACAATGGCATGGTCTGTAGCTACTCTGTGCCAGTATCACGCACTGTCAGTCCATCTTACCACACTGCAGTACCAGAGAGGTGCAGACCCCATTTGGTTATCAGCTGTAGACCGCTGTTCTGAATGTGCATTGCATCATGGGTGCTGGTGGGGTTACGCTATCCTGGCACACAGAGCAGACAGTTTGTGCGGTGAGCTGTATAACAAGCCATAGTATAGCCTACTGGTTAGTACAATGACATTTCTAAGCAGTGGTCATGGGTTCAATTCCTTGTTGTTTCTTCCTTTTATGCCTGTCCAACTCAGATATTTTGCATGCCTGTAACAGTCATATCTTTACAGATCTTATCGCCGTATCTTATAGCGTTATTAGAAAAGGTTCAGAGAAGAGCCACCAAAATGGTAAAGGGGATGGAAGGATACTCCTATGAGGAGAGGCTAAAAAGGTTAGGGCTCTTTAAACTGGAAAAGAGGCGGCTGAGGGGAGATATGATAGAAGTCTATAAATTAATGAATGGAGAGGAACGGGTAAACATAGATCGATTGTTTACATTATCAGAATATAGAAAGACTAGGGGACATGCAATGAAGCTACAGGGTAAACTATTTAAGACTAATAAAAGAAAATATTTTTTCACTCAACGTGTAATCAAACTCTGGAATTTGTTACCAGAGGATGTAGTAAAGGCTGTTAGTGTAACTGGGTTTAAAAAAGGTTTGGAAAAGTTCCTGGAGGAGAGGTCCATAACCCATTATTAAGAAGGGACCCAGGATATCAATGCTTGACCCAGTACAAGCATTGTGGAACCTTTCTCTTTTGGGGAAACTGCTTGGCCACTGTTGGAAACATGATACTGGGTTTGATGGACCTTGGTCTGACCCAGTATGGCATATCTTATGTTCTAATACCCTCACCACAGTTGCCAACAATCCTTCAGTCCATCTATCTACGTTTGTCAGCTGTGTAGAGTCGTGTCTTCCTGTGCAGGCTGCCACCCCATGTCCTGCGCTGGTACCTTTTCCTGCATTGCGCCTCTTCGTGCTTGCCTTGCCTGTGCCTGATCTGCATGGGATGTCCGCAGATATGGCAGGTCCAGCAGCTCCCAGCTCTCCCTCCTTCAATCACCTGTTCATTGCCTTTCCTCGGTGCTGTATCCAGTGTTAGGGTTACATCTGTTTCTATGCCTCACAGGTCATGCATGTCAACCTGAAGCACCTTGCAGCCCTTAGAGCACACTAACCCTAGGGCACCATAACATTGTTAGGGCGCCTTAACCTATGGTTCCATATCCCAGGGTGCCTTCTAAGGTGCCATGTCCAGGGGTGCCTAATATGGCACCTAGCCTAAGGAGTCCTATAAGGTGCCTTATAAGGCACATTTCAAGGCACCTAATAAGGCACTTGACAAGGCACCTTATAAGGCACATGACAAGGCACCTTATAAGGCACCTTAAAAGGCACATGACTCGGCACCTTCCTTTTTAGAGAGGCCAAAAGGATTAGGGCTTTTCAACCTGGAAAAGAGATGGCTGAGGGGAGATATGATAGAGGTCTATAAATGAATGAATGGAGTGGAACGGGTAAACGTAGATCAATTGTTTACATCATCAGAATATGCCCACATGTTAACAGTCGCCGCGGGCCATTACCACTTGCTTACACATGCATTAACCACATAGCAGGCTTTAGTAAAAAGGCCCTAAGTCATTTTAAATAACATAAATAAAACTAGCTAAAATTTAGAGCAAATCAATGTTGTCTATTTCTTATATTAATTCTACTTGATAAGATCTGTAAAATGAATGTGCTTTTAACTTTTTCTAAGACGACAACATTTTTGTACTTGAACACATGTTATCCAGCAACTCATTCCAGTGGTGAGGACCCATAAAATAAATTGTTGAGGCTGTTCAGAAAAGCCCTCAAACACCACCTTTTTCTCATGTACTTTACACCTCTGGTTATCCCCCCCCCCCCCATCACCCTTCCCCACCCTCCCAACCCCAATCCATTGCTGTATGAATCCAATAACCTACAGCAAAATTAGATCTAATGTACTATACTAGGAATGTAAATAGTTTCCCCCAAGTTTACCTACATTTTAAGTCCCTGTTCTATGTAGACGATGGCCAAACTTAACTGACCAAGTGTTATACTGTTTCAATGTAAACCGCACTGATGACAAAGAGCGCGGTATATAAGAAATGTTAAATAAATAAATAAATAAATTGTTCTTTTCTTTGTAATTGTTTTCCTTGCTTTCAACAGGGTAGGCAAAGTCAGTAAGTCTCTTGAATTTTTCCACAGGGTTTGAGCATTGCAATATTTCATAAAACACACAAAAACATCCTTATCAATACACAGGTGAAAAGCCTTAAATGCTTTTAAATAAACATCTCTTAGAAACAGGGAACCAATGAAACAAAATTAATACGAGAGTGATATTCTCAATTCTGAATATCAGGAGAGCTTCTGCATTCTTGACAAGTTTTAGGGACTGCATGCATTTCTCAGGAAGGCCTACATACATTTCATTCCAATAGCCCAAATATGACAATAGTAATGATTGGACTATTGTACAGAATTGTTCTTGCACTAAATAAGGGCGCAGCTGCCGCACCAATCTCATTTTGTAAAAAGCATTCCTAATAGCTCTATTAATTGTGTTTTAAAAGTCAATTTATTATCTAACACCATTCCTATATACGTGACTTCCTTCAAGATTGGCACCTTATGAGTACCAATATTACTATGGGATGGCATGGAGGCTTTTGTGCCATGGATAAAAACCAAGGCTTATGTTTAATTTTGTTTTTTTAATTAATCTTCATCCTATTGTTTTAAAGCCAGTCCTCAATTTTTGAAAAAAACATCAAAACTTCTTGCAGAATTCACTCCCTCTACTGAAATGAAGCATATAAAAGAATACAATCAGTGTAGATTTTAAAACCTGTTCTATAGTTAGTTAGAAGTTCTCACAATGGGACAAATATAAATTAAAAAGAGAAGTGGGACTTCTCTTTTTATTAAGAAACTCACAGATGCACCCGTGATGGTTTTTGAACTCATTGCTCGTTCTTTAAGATACAAAGCAAACCAATGTAAAACCTTTCCAACTATCCCTATATTTTGCAACCTTTGTAATAAGATGCTGTGGACAAATGAATCGAATGCCGCTGAAAGATCCACAAAAATTAACAAATAAGCAGTTTGCCGCAATTCAAGTCTGATCACACCCTATCTATTGAGTGAAACCTACAGTGACTGATATCAAGATTTTTTTACTTTTTTCTTTTTTACTTTTTTTGTCGGAAGTTTTTGCCTTGAGAGATCTCTCCCTCCTGAAGCGTAACTTCCCTTTTATTCACTTTGGTGGTAACCTAACCACTGTATAAAATATTGTGAGGTAATCGCATTCTACCTAATGCTACATCACAATCACATCTCCATATAAAATTCACCCTGCAGATCTCAACGGACACAGCACTGCGTTTAGAACCACACTCTTCTTTTCGGCTCTGCTTCAACGCTTAAAATCTGCTAGCGCATTTACTCATCTGATTCTTATGACCAGCCAAAGAGGTGTTTGGTTTCCCGCCTTTTCTCCGAGCTTCTCTTGTTCGTTCAGCTCCTTTAATCAAGGCTATGGTGATATATGTCCCTCTTATAGACTGGACTTCTCCATTAATGCAGTCATACTTGCTGAGCAAGTCTGAGCAAAAGATCATCAAGGGGAAGGCCAGCAGTGTCTCACCAGTGATCTTTACGAAAACCATGTTGGAACTTATTAAGTCAAATTTACTCAAGTGATCATCAAATTGCACTTGAACTACCGCTTACCAAAAACAGCTGATTAACTATTAGCCTACATGAAAAACATCCGTCGATGGACAGTTCTTTATTTTAACACTGGCGGATAATAGCATCTTTTAAAATCTTGTAATAGATCACCATCCAACAAAGAGGCATTAATCATAGAAGTTAATAAATTTAAAACTTTTGATCTTATTACCATAACAAAACTAATATATCACAAGATACGCACACTACGCCACTTAGGACCCTTACTGGAACCCACAGACTTCAGAACCGTCTATCAAGCCTTGGTAATGCCTCACCTCGACTTTGCAAATGCAATTCTATACGGGCTCCCTCAGTCAACATTAAATCCTCTCCAACTGGCGATGAACACCGCTGCCAGAGTACTTGAAGGAATATCAAAGACAGATCACATAACTCCAATCCTAAAAAGACTCCACTGGTTACCAACCAACGCGAGAATCCACTACAAGATCCTGATCACTACATTCAAAGCCCTAAACAACCAAGCACCATCAACGATCGCCAACCTTGTACACTTGCAGACCCCCAATAGATCCAGAAGATCAACTGCTATAAATACATTAACAATCCCGAAACAAGCAGTCAGATACACTAAGGAAACAACTAAAAGAGCCTTCAGTATCCACGCCCCAATAGCCTGGAATGCCCTCTCATCAGAATTGAGAGCTATAGCCAGCCTAACACAATTCAGAAAAAGCCTCAAACACCACCTCTTCTTAAGCTATTTCCCAATCTAATCTTTCACAAGGAAAATACTACCGACACATTTCTGACCAAGACAAGCCCCAAATGATAACCAAATGTGACTAATGTGTATAGATTATTGTAGATAGTTATCTAGATTATTTAGTTTATCTTTTTAATCCCAAGTTCAAAAACCCCTGTTACTTGTAAAATGCATTACAGTTCTCTGTATGTATATGTTTGTTTCATGTAAACCGCGCTGATGACAATAGTGCGGTATATAAGAGATGTTAAATAAATAAATAAATAAAATAACACCTGCCCCTGAGAGAGCATCTAGAGGGCATTTACATTCAGACATAATTAATATAATACAAATGTTAAATAATAGTAGTAGTAGTAGTGGTCTATAAGTAGATTATTTTTGCTCACTCACATCCAAATTAATGTTTATGGTTTATTTATTTACTTGATATACCACTTTTAGCTAATAGCATCAACATAGTTTACAAATCATTTAGAAATAAAAAAGCATAACATTAAATAAACACCAATAATAGAATATAAGGAGAGGGACAGAACCGTAGACCACTGGACCAGTCCAGCTACGTGCCACTAAACACTTGCTCAAGAAAATGAGCTTTGAGATTTTTTTTAAAGATTCCATAGAAGTGTCTTAGCGAATATATAAGGGAATTGTGTTCGAAAGAGCTGGGGCTAAGAAAAAAAATACATCTTGGCGAGTAAATTAATGACACGCCCAATTATTGGGTGGCCCTATAAGCCTATTATGTATTTGAGAGCACAGTGCTCTGGATGGCACATAGGGAATGAGTGTGTCCGATAAATAGAAAGGAAGGGCTGAGTAAAAGCAATATTTTAAATTTTATTCTATATGCTACCGGAAGCCAATGATGGGCTCTCAAAAGTGGAGTAACATGATCTGATGATTTAGAATTTGTAATCAATTTAATAGCTACATTTTTATGCTCTGTAGTCATTTGATCGAATAAAGAGAGAGACCATTATATAGAGAGTTACCTTAGTAAAGTCTACTAATCACTAAAGCTATGTTTAGTGTAACAAGGGCTGGTTTATCCAAAAGAAAACTTAATGTGTGAAGAGCAGAAAAGCAAGATTTTACAGTTTCCAAAATTTTAGATACATAGGACAATTGAGAATCAAAAGAATATCCCAATATATTTAGTGGAAACTAGTGGTAGACTACATCTCTCTACGAAGGGTGTTTGGGATAATGAGACTGGATTATCTGAAACCCACATGGCTTTACATTTTTTCCGGATTCATTTTAACAGATTGGATTTAAGCCACTTTTAAATAGCTGACAGACATTGATTTAATGGCTGAAGAACTGGATTATGTGGTTCAACAAATGCAATTAGCTATATCATCTACAAAAAAATGAGTGGAAATACCTAATGACTGAACTAAAAGGGCTAGAATAGGAGAGAGGACAGAGCCTAGCGGTACTCCACACAAGAGGTACCGAGTGATAGAACTTGAAGAATTACAATGAACGGCAAAAGATCGGCCTTACAAAAAGGAATAGAACCAACTAAGGGGGATGTTTACTAAACTGCGATAACGTTACATAACGCACGTTATGTAACGTTTATGATCGTTAGCGCATCATAACGCGCGTTATGATGCGCTAACGATCGTTAACGTTATATAATGCGCATTAACCAACATTAACGATCGTAAAGCTCCGCGGCACGGTAAAACACCGCAGAAGGTGGAGAGAGGGCGGAGAGAAGGGGTCAGTGGGCGGAGAGTGGGCGGGGAGAGTCTCCCTTCACACTAACGCGCTGATCTGAAGAGCTGAATCCAAACGCGATTGAAAACCTGCTGTTAAATGCACATTACAAGGGAGAGAAACCATTTCAGTGTCAGCAATGTACAGCCCAGGCAGGGAAACCTAAAAAAAGTGATACGTGTGATACATGTGCACAGAACAAAAGGGCACATAAACACTGAAAATGACCTCAACAAACTGGAAAAAAAACATAACCAAGCTGGCCAATAGTGGTATTAATGATAAACATCAACCCCCCCCCCCCCCCGAGTAAGCTCCATAGAAAAGATATAAATCGTGGAAGGGTCTATACTCCGTCCCCATACTGGTTACCTTGTCATGACTTTTAAAGCTGCAAAGAGCCCATCTCTATCACCTATCAGCAACTTGATACATGTCACTCCAACTAACAGATCCAGGAGATCGGCTGCATTAAACTCCATAGACCTTCCGAAACTCCTTACGAAATGCTCTAAATCAACAGCCTCTAGAGCCTTCTCACTGTTTGCGCCCAGAGCCTGGAATGCCCTCTCACCGGAAATTAGAGCCATCACAAGTCTCATGGCATTCAGAAAGGCCTTATAATATCACTTGTTCCTACTTTACTACCCGGAAGCGACTACGATTGATCCTAGCCCTCATGTTAGTCTTTCCCACCTGTCCCCGGTGGAAAAGGGCTAATCATGATAACTCATACCTGTCCTCACCATCCATACTGTAATTATACTGTATTTTTAATTGTAGCTATTTACCACTACCATGTTAATCAACCAAAATGCCATGTACATAGTTTACTCTATTTTATGCCTCTTGTCTGTATATAGTTAACCCTGTTTTTCCGCCAAGTTTTTGTTCCCTGTTCATTGTAAAAAACCAATGCTGACTGTGTCATTGTGTTTACATTTTGTTCATTTGTAAACCGCACTGATTAAAAGAGCGTGGTATATAAGAAATAAAAATAAATAAATAAATAAATAAGGTGAATGAGCCCACAGTGAAATAGCGCTGCTCATGGTTTTCCCCTCCATCAGACAGGGTTCCTATGGTGTGCACATGTCCCGCAACATCAGGGCGGGCATGTCGGAACGGCAACCGGACAGATGCCGGAAAAGGGGATACAGAGAGCCGCAGGCGGCACATGCTGTGGTGGAGCTGGGCCACAGTGCGGACTAGGGTGATGCCTAGGTGGCCCATACGAATGCTGAAACAGCAGAGCAGCCAGACAGCAACTGCTGAAGGCCCAACATGGGCACGAGTGTGTTTCCCACAGTGTCACAGGGGATAGTACCCAACAGCTACCCCCAAGGGCACGGAACATTGGCAGGCGGGGCTGAGGGGAGCGTGGACGTCTATGCAGGCACCCCTACCCCAGAACCCGCACCATAGGCAGCCCCCTACCTGCACACTGGATGGCCTGAGACTGTGCACCACCAGCACCACCAGCAGAAGGGCATGTCAGCATGGTGGCTGAGGGATACTGGTGGTGGAGGGGGCAGTGGCAGCTGCCCAGAGCAGACCGTGGCCTAGCCCTGTTTAGGTGGGTGCAGTGTACTGCAACAGACGGGCCCTGTCTGACGAACAGTCATGGTATCACCAAGGAATGTACTGACTCAGTGACAACAAGGTGGTGCAGTGCACAAAACCAGTGTATTCAAAAGCAGAAGGTCACAGGTTCAAGTCCCAGCTGTGGTTCCTGCCACCCCAGTCCCCATATTTTACCCACTACTTCAACGTGCTAATACAGACAGCACCTTTATTGCAGATGACGTAAACATGCCCAAGACACCCACATTTTACCCTACAGAGCACAGACACCATAAACATGCACATTACCTAGAGCAGAGTCTCCCAAATGCAGTCCTGGAGGGCCAAACACCATTCCGGTTGCATGCTGCCTCTGATAAAGATGCCTGTGCTGCATTTCTATGCGCTACCCCCATGGTATGCAGATGTATCTCATGCATATTCATGAGGGACAGCATGAAAACCCGAACAGTGTTTGGCACCGCAGGACTGGAGTTGGGAACCTCTGCCGTAAAGCAGCAGCCAACAGGGGCAGACACACCCGCACCCACAGGCCCCATTATCCAAAGCCTCCTGGAGAGGCAGGACTTTGGGCTCTGCGTGCATCTCCCAATACTAGCACTTGCATACCTTAGTAATGCCACCCTAAACCTGGGAATATGGTACACATCTATCAAAAGGTTGCTATGATTACTGGCAGATAGCAATTCCTAAGTTAAGTACAATTTTCTGAGTGAGCTGCATCATAGCAACCTTTCTGATGTCTGTGGAGTGTGCTACAGGTCTTGTGTCTGACAGTGTTTACCAACCTGGGGAGTGACTCCTACAGTATTGCGTACCATAGCCATGCCTGCACTGTGCCCAGGACTGGTGTGGTGGCCTGGGCTGCCCAACACCTCTATAGTTGCACAATGCTGGCATAGGTGTGGGGAGTGTGTGTCTGTCTATCCAGTGTGTGGTGGCTGCCAACACCCTCCACAGCCCACACTGCTAGCACTGTTGCCAGTATTGGCCTGCCAATGTGCATAATGAGGACCAAGGTACCGTGGGAATAGCCTGGATAGGGTGGCCTGGCCTGGATGCATCTGCACACGGCATAGGGCAATGGCTCGGACATTGTAGTGCCTGGCCACCACCTGCATGGACAGGGTGGCCATAGCATGTCCTGCTGGGAGGTCACTCTCACCCTGACTGAGCAGTGACCATGGCATGGCTAGGTTCCACCATAGTGCTATATAGTATTTCTCTCATGTGATATTTATGGGTTTTCTTTTGGGGTCCAATCACTGACTTATCTGCTAGGTGTGTATGCTGACATCCCCATTCTGGATACATGCATTGTCTCCAGGACCATGCACTATGGACTAGCTGGCAGACTGTCTGCAGCTAGTATGTGTCTTGCTGGAACACCTTGCAGGGTGCAGCGGCTGGAGGCTTGCTGCTGGAGAATGTCAGATAATGGTGGGGGGCAGCTGAGCATTTCCAGGCCTGCCGTCTGTCTGCTATTGCGTTATGGATGTGTACTGCTCTGTCTGTTCCCCAGCAGGACTGGGGTTGATGGTCCCCTCTACTGCTACCATTGCAGGGAGGTAGAATGTGGATCTATTGGTAGGTGATCCTGTTTCCCACCCTGAGCCCCAGAGGGTGGGTTGTGTGGTGGTACATAATCTGCCTATGGGTCCATACACCCCCCCTTAACCTACAGCAGGTAACCATGGCACCAACACAGGATATGCACTATTCTGGGTGCATCATCGCCCATAAGGACTAGACATGACCGAGAAATACAGCAGGACACAGATGTATCCTAGTGTGTCTAACGGAACTACCTATCACACACTGATGGGGACCTGCAGCATGGCGTATTTCAGCCATGAAAGGTGCTGTGGACCTGGTGCTGGGCGCCCCACCTCAACCTCAGTGTGGGCACAGTACCCGCACAATGTGACTGTCTGTGGCTACTCTGTGGCAGTACCACACACGGTCTGTTCCCCCTACCAGGCCGAGGTGCTGTGGGGGGTGCATACCCAATCTTGTGCCCATCTCTCGACTGCTGATTTGCATGTGCAGTGCATCATGGGTACGGGTGGGTTAACCCTATCCTGGTAACCACAGCAGACAGTTTGTGTGGTGACGTGCAGTCCTTCTGCAGCCAGCCAGGGCTTTGTTCACAGCCTTATCAGGTGTCCTATAGGGGACATTATATGGTGCCTTGGCAGACAGTACACTTTATAATGTGCCCTATGGAGTGCGTTATGGGGTGCCTTATGCGGCACCTTAGGTTATGCCACCGTGAGGGTGTGTTTGCTGGCATCACTAATTAAAATACAAGTAAAATGCCTCAACAATCACTACTTAAATGTAAAGGGTGATGCCTCAGCCAGCCTTATACATTAGGCCCACTGGGGAATCGAACCTATGGCCCCTATACCATCAGTCAGTGTTGTAACCATTGTGTTACAGCTCTGTTGCTGTGCTTGTATGCCTGCGCGCCTTCTTAAGATTAACGTGCGGTAACGTGCCATGTAGCGCTCGTTCATTTATGGCTCCTGGTAACGCGCGTTATCGGTAACGATGTACCGCCCATGTCCTTATTTGGGGTTTCTGTCTCTACCGCGGCTCCTAACGCGAATCACACTAATGCAGTTTAGTAAACATACCCCTAAGAATGGTGCCAGAGAGCCCAATATCTGCGAGGTGTGTTGAAAACAGATCATGGTCAACCAAGTCAAAAGCTGCAGATAGATCTAAAGAAACCATGACAGTGATGTTACCAGAATCAAAAAATTTAGGGATCTCACTTAGCATGAAGGTCAAGCTAGTCTCAGTGCTGTGATGAGGTCTGAATCCTAATTGACGTTAATGAAGTATATTTAGTTTTTCAATTAAATCTCTCAGTTGAGGAAAATTATTTTCTCAGTGATTTTAGTGAGAAAAGAAACTGAAGAAACAGGCTGGTAATTCCCAAGGACTGTGGTAACATTTGTACCTTTCTTCAAGATAAGTGTAACTGTTGCATGTTTTCCATACCACACTGACTTCAGTAAAATGGGCCAGTACCTGAAGGAGGAGTTGGCAGGATGGGAGGGGATAAGGAAAGTGGAATTGCAATGGGCTAAACTAAAGGAGGCAATAAAAGGGGCAACAGATACATATGTAAGGAAAGTAAATAAAAACAAGAGGAAAAGGAAACCTATTTGGTTCTCCAAAGAAGTGGCTACACAAATAAAGGCAAAAAACACAGCTTTCACAAAATTCAGAAGCTCACAAACAAAGGAACACAAAAAAGAATACAGAATAAAGCTAAAGAGGCAAAAAGAGAAATAAGGATAGCAAAATCAAAGGCAGAAAAAAAGATGGCTAAAAATGTGAAGCGTGGCAACAAAACGTTTTTCAGCTATATTCGGGAGAGGAGAAAAATCAGAGGTGGAATTACAGGACTCAAAATTGCCGAGAACGGATTATGGAAAATGACATTGTAAAAGTGAAAATGCTAAACAAATACTTCTGCTCTGTTTTCACTAGAGAAAATCCTGGAGAAGGACCACCTGTGATTGACAAATATACAAATGGGAATGGAGTAGATACCACACCATTCACAGAAGATGATGTGTTAGAACAGCTTGCAAAACTGAAAGTGGACAAGTCCATGGACCGGATGGGATACATCCCAGGATACTGAAAGAGCTCAGAGAGGTTCTTGCAGGGCTGTTAAAGGATGTTTTTAATAGATCCTTGGAGACAGGAGAAGTTCCACAGGACTAGAGAAGGGTTGATGTGGTGCCTCTCCACAAAAATAGTAATAGGGAAGAAGTGACAAACTACAGGCCAGTAAGCCTCACCTCGGTGGCGGGAAAAGTAATGGAGGGGCTCCTGAAAAAGCGAATAGTGGACTTCCTCAAAACCATGATCTGAGACAACATGGTTTTACCAAAGGACGATCTTACCAAACAAATCTGATTGAGTTCTTTGAATAGGTGACCAGAGAACTAGATCAAGGGCATGCGATGGATGTGAACTACCTAGATTTCAGCAAAGCCTTTGATACTATTCCTATTAGGAGGCTTATCAATAACTCAACAGCTTGGGTTGACTGATGATAGAAGGTGACAGTAAACGGATCTCACTCGGATGAAAGGAAGGTGATTAGTGGTGTGCCCCGGGGTTCGGTCCTGGGACCGATACTGTTCAATGTATTTGTGATTGATATTGCTGAAGGACTGAATGGAAAAGTCCGTCTTTTTACAGATGACATGAAAATTTACAACAGGGTGGACTCCCCTGAGGGAGTGGATAACACGAGGAAAGAACTACAAAAACTGGAAGAATGGTCTAATGCTTGGCAGTTAAGATTTAATGTGAAGTAGTGCAGTGTCGTGCACTTGGGAAGCAGAAATCAAGGGAATTGTATGCGATAGGGGGCGAGAGGTTGGTGTGCACAAACCAGGATAAGAATCTTGGAGTGATTGTTTCTGAGGATCTCAAGATGGCGAAACAGTGTAACAAGGCGGTGGCAAAAGCCAGAAGGATGCTGGGTTGTATACAGAGAGGAATTACAAGCAGAAAGGAAGAGGTACTAATACCACTGTACAAGTTGCTGGTGAGGCCTCACTTGGAATATTGTGTTCAGTTTTGGAGACCATATCTCACAAAGGACATAAAAAGGCTGGAAACAATTCAGAGGAAGGTGACCAAAATGATTTGGAGCCTGCGTCAGAAGACTTATGAAAAGAGACTTGAAGACCTAAATATGTACATTCTGGAAGACAGGAGGGACAGGGGAGATATGATTCAGACCTTTAAATACTTAAGAGTATTAATAATCAAACAAACCTCTTCCAAAGCCAGGGAAGCTGTAAAATTAGAGGGCATAACATGAAGCTGCAAGGGGGTAAACTGAAATGCAATGTCAGGAAATACTTTTTCACTGAAAGCGTGGTGGATGCTTGGAATGCCCTCTTGATGGAAGTGGTGGGGGCAAATACAGTGACAGAATTCAAAATGGCATGGGACAGACACAGTATATCCCTATATAGCAACAGGATAAAATCAAAATAAACATAACTATCTCTTATATCTCAGCAAATGGGGTGACCTACATGAAACGGTGGGTACACCCCTCAGCAAAGGCATGGGAGGGGTGAACTGCTTGGAGCGGCAGGTGCACCTACTCTCACCGCCTTGCTGGGCAGACTTGATGGATCATACTGGTCTTTATCTGCCATCATATACTATGTTACTATATACTGTACCTTTGGGAGAGTATCTGAAGTAAAGTAAGCATTGACCATCACTAAGATGAACTGATGAAGAGGCTGGATAGGATCGAGAGCAAATGTAGAAGGACAGAGCTGTACTAATATCTATTGTAAATAGAGTAGTCACAGGATAGAAAGATGACCGTTCTGGATCCATTGTAAGCTGGCTTTCGTCCTCTACATTCTACTGAGATGGCTCTTTCCAAAATCTTCAATGACTTGTTTTTCACCATATCCAAGGGCCTTTAGTCAATCCTCATCCTCCTTGACCTTTCTGTTGCTTTTGAAACTGTTGATTACCAATTTCTCTTGAATACCCTGTCCTCACTTGGATTTAGGGGCTCTTTTCTGGTTTCCTTCCTATCTCTCCCACCACACTTTTAGTGTATGTTCTGGTAGATCCTCCTCTACAGCTATCCTGCTTTCAGTCAGTATACCCCAGGGCTCTGTCTTGGAACCTCTCTTTTTCTGTCTCTACACTCAGTCCCTTGGTGCACTTATCTCCTCCTATGGTTTTCAGGACCATCTCTATGCTGCTGACTCTAAGATGTACCTCTCACATCTGAAATCTCTCCAAGAATCCAGGCCCGGATCTCTTATCTGACATTAGTGCCTGGATGCTTCTCCACCATCTGAAACTGAACATGGCCAAAATTGAGTTTCTTATCTTTCCTATAAGCCCACCTCCCCCTTCCTCTTTTCTCTATTTCTGTGGATGACACTCTACTCCTCCCTATTTCTTCGGCACGTAACCTTGGGAGTCATCGTTGCCTCCTCCCTCTCCTTCTCCACACACATCCAACAGATAGCTAAAACCTGTCATTTCTTTCTCTATAACATTGGCAAAATTTGTCCCTTCTTTTCTGAACACACTAGCTAAGACTCTTCTCCATTCTCTAGTTAACAAACCAAGGAAACAGGGAGGAATAGAGCGTTATCCACAGAGATTGAGAAAGGAGTAAGGGGGGAGATGGGTTTAGGGGAAAAATTAAGAAGCTTGGTTTTGGCCATGTTCAATTTCAAACAGCAGTGAGATATCCAAGCAACAGTACCAGATAGGCAAAAGAGATCCGGGCCTGGATAACCAGAGAGATTTCAGGTGTAGAGTGGTAAATCTGAGAGTCATCAGCATAAAAATGGTTCTGAAAACCATGCACAAGGGACTGGGTATAGAGAGAGAAAAGGAATGGGCCCAAGACAGACCCTTGGGGTACATCAACTGAGAGTGGGATAGCAGTACAGGAGGATCCACCAGAACAAACACTGAAAGTGCGATGGAAGAGATAAGAAGAGAACCAGGATAGCACAGAGCCCTTAAAACCAAGCGAGGACAAGGTATCAAGGAAAAGGTGGTGGTCAACAGTGTCAAAAGCAGCAGAAAGGTGAAGAAGGATGAGGATCGAGTAAAGGCCCTTGGATTTTGCCAGGAACAGGTCGCTGATGACTTTGGCAAGAGCTGTTTCAGTAGGATATAAAGGATGAAAGCTTGATGGCAAAAGATGCAAAAGGGCTTGAGAGGAGAGAAATTTAAGGCAATGGTGGTGAACAGCACGTTCAAATAGTTTTGAAATTAAGGGATGAAGGGAGATGGGTCGATGATAGATAGGGTCTAGTGAGGGTTTCTTGAGGAGAGGTGTGACTACAGCATGCTTGAAGGCTATAGGAAAACTTGCAGTGGAGAGCAATAGGTTGAGAATAAGAGAGAGAAGGGATGGCAGTGAAGGAGATGGGGCTTAGGAGACAAGTGGGAATAGGATCAGAGGAGCAGGTAGTGAGTTTGGAGGAGGAAAGAAGATGTGTGGTTTCCTCCTCAGAGATCTTAGAAAAGGAAGAAAGTGTGGCAGAGATTGAGGGGAAAAGTTGGGAGTGAAGAGGGGGAAGGGAGGATGAAGATGACCTCATGGGGAATTGGAGTGTAATCTTATGGACTTTGTCATGGAAATAGTCGGCCAAAGTTTGGGCAGAAAGGGAAGGAGGGGTTGAAGGTGGAGGCACCTTGAGGAAAGAGTTGAAAGTTGTAAAGAGATGGCAAGGGTCAGAGGCAAGAGAGTTAGTCAGACAGACATAATATTCTTGTTTGGCGAGTGCTATGGCTGACTGGAAAGAGACAAGCATGAATTTGAAGTGTAAAAAGTCCACAAGGGTGTGGTATTTGAACCAAATGTGCTCAGCTGAGTAGGCACAGGAATGTAGATAGCAGGTAGTTGAAGACAGCCAGGGCTGAGGTACAGTTCATCTCACAGGACATGGCATGGGTGGAACACGAGCATTCAGAACAGAGAAGAGTGTGGTGTTATAGGAAGCTACAGCCTCATCAACAGACTCAGATGACATAGTGGAAGAAAAAGGTGATGAGACAGTAGTGGACAGAGCTGATGGATTGATAGCATGAAGATTTCTAAAGAGGTTGGAGGAGACTGGGCAAGATTGAGGCAGGGGGTGATGAAGAGTGAAGCTTAGCAGCTGCTGGGAAGAACTGAGGTACAGAAATTTGAGGGTAATCAATTAGAGAAGAAAACAAGATTGTGGCAATGGTCTTGCCGGTGAGTGTGGGCAGTAGAACAAAGCTGGAGGTTGAACGAGGAGGGTAAGGGAAAGGAACTTTAAAGCATAAGGGTCAGAAGGGTTATCAACATGAATGTTAAAATCCCCAAGAATAAGGGAGGGGGAAGATGAATCCAGAAAGAAAGAAAGCCACGAGTCAAAGTCAGTGGGAAAATTAGAGGTGGAATTGTCAGGAGGTTGATAAATAACAGCTATCCGGAGAAGTAGTGGAGAAAAAAAGGCGGATGGAGTAGACTTCAAAGGAGGGAAAGAAGTGAAACTGAGGCAGGATGAGGGGTTAAAATTGGTAGGAATAAGAGAGTAGAAACCCGGCACCACCACCACGACCAATAGGATGAGGCTTCTGGGAGAACTGGTAGCCACCATAACAGAGGGCAACGACTGAAGCTGAGTCTTATGGGAGGAGCTAGATCTCAGTTAGAGGAAGAAGATGGCGAGCATTCAAAATAAAGAAATCATGAATAAAGACAAGCTTATTAGAGAAGGAGATGGATCACCCCTGAAATCCTTTTTAAAAATTGGCATTAAATTGATCACTTTCCAATCTTCAGGTACTACAGATAATTTTAATGATAGATCACAAATTACTAACAATAATTCTACACTCTCATATTTCAGTTCTTTCGGCACCCTGGGATGTAAGCCTTTCGGTCCAGGTGATGTGCTGCTCTTTAATTTATCAATTTGTTGTATTACATCTTCTACATTTATTGAGATTTATTTCAATTCCTCTGATACATCATCTTTAAATATCATTTCTGTCATGGGTAAGTCTTCTATATCTTCTTCAGTAAAGACTGAAGCAAAACAGGAGATTGGGTGGTGGGGAACAGGGCATCTTTGTTTTAGGTGGCTGATTGGGGCTCCTGAACAGCAACGGGACGCCACAGCACCATGGCTCCATGCAGGAGCCAGGCTGAGCTAGCCGGGGAAGTGCTTGGAAATCTGGGGTGCTGGAATAAGGGCACATCCGGGACATCCAGACCCAATATTGCAATTATGCTCCCGCAGGGCCATCTAGCCCCCGTGGGAGCAGAATCGGGTGTATCTCAAGGCCGTTTGGATTTCTAGATGTCCAGATGACCCAGATGTGCACCTACAGAATTGGCCTCTTAGCAAATTAAGCCACCATTGAACCACTATCATTGATAGCGGAGTTTATATTCAGAAGTCTACATACAAAAAAATCCAATTTCCTAGATCTTATATTAGATGTATCCAAACATTTAGCATAATATCTCTATTTTTGCTTTGAATATCAAGCTCTTATAAGCCTTCACAGCATCCATGTAGAATGTTTTCAATTCATCAATATGTTTTTTTATGCCAATTTCTCTCAATTCTCAAAGGGATAATTTTGTCTCTCTGATCTCTCTTGTATAACAAACAGCAGAATCGCTTTTATTTTGTCTGCATACAGTCTCAGCAGCAAAAGTAATCAGTATCTCTTGCTATCTTAATATATAATAAGATGCTTTTTGATTCTCCTCATCAAAGCATTTATAATGCCATGTTTGGTTACCAAAAAGATGTGAGCTAAATGGAAATTATGTTGGGGAAAGAAGGGAAGAGAGGGCTGATGCACTTTGGAGAAGGTAGGAGAAGGGAGAAAATGCTGGGGCTAGGAGACGTGGGCTGATGCTGGATAGGGCAAGGGGCTGATGCTGGGGGAGTGAGAAGAAACAGGAGGAGAGATACTAGGTGGGAGTAGAAGCAAGGGCATGTGCAGAGGAATGCATGCTAGGCTAAGGAGAAGGAAGTATAGGTATTAGAGAAGGCAGTAGGCTAGCAGATATGGGGAAGGGAAAATAAAATATGGGGGAGCAGAGTTGGAAGAATGGATGCTGGGGATAGGGGAGGGAGAAGCAAAGGGCTATGGAGAGAAGGTAAAAGACAGTGGACAGATCTTTGAACAAGGTGAAAGAAGGTGGAACTAGGGAAGGTAAAAGAGGAAATGGGAGCCTAGATGGGGGGGGTAAAATATAAGAAAGGGAATGGAGGAGAGAGTTTGCCAGGGGGGTTGGGAGAGAGAGAGAGAGTGAATGAGTGAAGGGAGGGGGAGAGCACGTACTTGGAAGAGGGAAGGTAAAATGGGAGGAAGAAGAGAGATGAGGGGAGAGTGCAAGGACAGGGAAGGAAAATGATGGGGAAGGGGAAAGAAAGGAGGTGAGAAAGGTGGAGGAAAGAGAGATGGGAAAAGACAGGAGAGGGAGGGGAAGGAAGGGGAAAAGGAAAAAGAGGAGAGGAGAGGAAGAGCTGGGAGAAGGGTGGGGAGAAAATGAGTCGGAAGGGGTAGAAGTAGAGAGAGAGAGAAGGAAAGAGGGGGGAGGGTTGCATGGAGAATGGAAAAGCAAGAAGGGAGGGGTGGAGGAAGAGAGAAGGGAAAGAGATGAAGGATGAGGAAATTGAGGTGGGAATACTATTTGACTGAAGTACTAAACATGGAACTGATAAAAATTGATTTGTCAGATTGGGACAGGGTGCAAGGTTCGTGAGTTGCACAGGATGCAAGTAGAGTTTGCTATGGCACTGCCTAAGGGAGGCACATAAGTGTCTACAATTGGCTGAGAGTAGGAATAGAGTTCACCTATTTTACAAATTACAGTCCGAAAAAGTGTGCACCCTTTGACTGGAAACGTGTGCCTACTTTAGTCCTAATGTATATGGGCCTGTTTCATGAGCACGCATGTACTCTCTGGCATGTACATCCAGAATGCTGCCTGGCATGGGCCCCTGCTGCACGAGGCTAACTTCACACCTGGGGAGGTGGAGCTACTTGTTAAAGAGATAAAACATGACACAATGCCGTACAGTCTACCTCTCCTAAGGCCAACTCCTACCAGAGCAGAAGGTCTGAGGAGCCTTCTGTAAGATGCTCAATGCAATCTACCATAATAACTGTTGCTCTGAGCAGCTGTGCATAAAATGGAGTAACCTGCGTAAGACAGACTGCACAAGTTCAAAGGGGGCCATCTAGCCAGATCACCCTTTCTCAGATTGATGATCTTTTTGATCCTTGCGTTGAGTGTGCATTGTGCAAGTCTACTTGCTTTTCTCTTTTTTGACTTACTAATCCCGTTTATAACCTTTTAGTACTGTTAGCCTTTCAAACCGCTATACAAATCTACACAGCCAACTGCTGCCTTACTCTTGACTCACAGCTACCGTTGCTTTTCCAGTACCGATATGCTACATGACTCTGTAATTTCACTTCTGCATTGATCTGCAGCACTCTTATGAGGATTTCCAACATTTTAACAGGATTCAGGGGTTTTAGCCAAGTTGCTGGTCCCCTTTATCTGTTTCCATTTTCAAATGTACATTACTTAAGGGTCTGTGTATGAGAAAGCATACTAAATATGGCTATACTTTACTTTTACTGCATGTGATTCACTGGGATTTAGCATCCAATGCACTAAAAGCTGGAAGCGTTCAGACAACTGTCACATTCACAGCCGGTATCAGTCAGCATGGCTCAGTTTCTAAGCATTTTTCTCAGGAGAGTCAATCAACATATTGTCTCCCCCGAGCAAGAGCAGCAGCTACATGAAACCATGCCTTGGACTTGATATTTATACATGAGTCATGATCTTTAAAGGGCTGTGCTGCTATACTGAAGGGGGAGAGATCAAGAGGTACAAGCAGGCCTAGCATGAGAAGGCAGCTAGATCAGTAAAACATAAAACAAGTACACTTGGAGGCAGGGCTGGCCCAAGGGTCTCTGCTGCCCTAGGCAGAAGTGCCAGTCATGTTGTCCCCGTGCTGTGCCATCGCTGCCCTCTCCACGCTGCTGCTGCCCCCCGCTGCCACCAATTCCGTTGATGAGGGGATGGCTGAGCTTGATGCAGCGGCAGCAGTCCGCGGCAGCCGGCAGGCCATGTGCTTCGACACACATGGCCTTCGACCTCTGACCCCCCTCCGACAGGAAGTTATATTGCCTGCCATGGGTGCAGTACCATGCTGCCCACTGAGGTTTGCCACCCTAGGCAGCTGCTTAGTCCACCTAGTGGATAGGCCAGCCCTGTGCACCATGGAAAATGATAACACAGCATTGTAATGAATGAAGACTATGAGAATGTGTTAATCAGTATTGCATCAGGAGGATGCAGCTGGAATAGTACAAAACTCCTTAAATCGCTATTCTTGAGAGAAAGGCAGCTCAGCAAAGAAACCCAAGAGAAAGCCAAAAAAAAAAGAAATGAGACACATGCTCAAAGATATTTCAGAGGCTCTACATCATCAAAAACAAGTGAATGACCATGGAAAATGATGATTCTGCATTGTACGGATTGGAAACTGTCAGAATGCTTTAAAGAGCTTTGAATCGGTGCAATATGGCAGGAAGATCTTTAGATAACAAATTACTCAAACAAAGGGAATCAACAGAAATCCAGAAAACATGAAATGAACCCCCACCACCACCAGCAGCTCTCCCCTTCCCAGGGATCGAGCCACCAGCAGCAGGAGGGGCCTCCGGACCACCGCGGCCCAATCGGGGCTCAGCTGAAAAGCCTTTAAAAGCTTCGCGCCATCGGGCGCCGACCCTCTTGAACCCCCGCCACCACCAGCAGCTCTCCCCTTCCCGGGGATCGAGCCACCAGCAGCGGGAGGTGCCTCCGGACCACCGCGGCCCAATCGGGGCTCAGCTGAAAAGCCTTTAAAAGCTTCGCGCCATCGGGCGCCGACCCTCTTGAACCCCCGCCACCACCAGCAGCTCTCCCCTTCCAGGGGATCGAGCCACCAGCAGCGGGAGGGGCCTCCGGACCACCGCGGCCCAATCGGGGCTCAGCTGAAAAGCCTTTAAAAGCTTCGCGCCATCGGGCGCCGACCCTCTTGAACCCCCGCCACCACCAGCAGCTCTCCCCTTCCCGGGGATCGAGCCACCAGCAGCGGGATGGGCCTCCGGACCACCGCAGCCAAATCGGGGCTCAGCTGAAAAGCCTTTAAAAGCTTTGCGCCATTGGGCGCGCCCGCGCCTGGCGGGCCCGCGCCTGAGGGCCTCGCCAGAGGGCCCTTTGGCGTGGCCCTTAGGCGAGGCACGATAGGCGACTCAAATATTTCCACACAAGCTCACCAGTGACCCAACTGCCCGACGTCTGGAATCACGCAGCCTCCTGCCGCCCAACTCAGAAAACTACAAGCAAGTTCTCCATACCAGACTTCACCTAAAAACGCCAAAACGCCATTGCTAACTACAAGAGACGCCCTTCAACTCTTCAGACGACAAAACATACTCTTCATCCTACCTCAGGGCCTGCATGCCATCCAGGCTGTCATCTCCTGACCACCGAATCTCCCTGCTGAGCATGGACATGACCAAACCACCCACCTAAAGAAGAGGTATCTTCAGCTAGGCCTCCCTACCTGAATGACCCATATATACCATTAATTACATTCTTACTGACCACTGCATGCAATACTATACTGTATAATATCGTTATAATCCTGCAACACTGTCTATACTGTTTAATTACTACCAATACCTTATATACTATTATATACACTTATTGTTGTATAACTGTTACATTACCTGATACATCTGATGTTATATGACTGTTATAATACTGATACACTTGCTGTTAGATTGCTGATACCAATCCTGCAACATTGTTTACTCTCTCTCACCCTTGGTAAAAACCTCACATCCTATCTCTTAAGTGACCGTTTTCCCCATAATACTTCAAAATGCACCCTATTCTATCCTTAATCCTTTTCCTTCTTACCTCCTGGGCCATCAACTTCTCACACGCACTCACCCACCATTCCAACCATATACCAATTCTCTTCAACCACTGCAGAAGACCGTCTGGAAACCACCAACATCCATTCATAAGATCCAACACCACCCACTCACATCTCCTACACATCCCTCTACAGGACCTTAAGAAGACTCAAGCAGAAAAACTCAACAACCAACGATTATTGAAATGTGCCCTAATAAATGCTAGGTCGATTCGCTCAAAATGGCCTGCTATCACTGACCTGATAACCCTCAACAACCTCGACATCCTAATGATAACCGAATCACGGCTATCTGACTGTGATAATGCCTTAGTCAACCAGATGACGCCCTCCGGATACTCGATATTTGCCTGCCATAGGGCCCACCAGAGGGGTGGCGGCACACTCATCATTGCCAAATCTGAACATCACTTCTCTTTGAATAACTCCGCCAGCTCCACCTACCTAGACATAGTCTCCATTTCAAATAGACAATGCTCAATTAACCTCCTGTACAGAGCACCATCTCCATCAACAGACGAGTTATCGTCAATAATCAACCTAGCCTGTAACCCTCATAACACGCACTCTCCAACCTGGATGATCGGTGACTTTAACCTACCCTCACTACAAGAGCCACACTCGTCTTCCTTTCTTGAAGCAATGAATGAACTGGGTTATACACAACTCATAGAAGAACCAACTCATAACAAGGGTGGCATACTTGACCTGATTTTCGCCCCCCCAAACTACAAAACCCACCCAAAATATCATACAATCCATTACACCCATACCCTGGTCAGATCATCACCTACTTCTATTCAATATACCTGCTAATGACCTATGCAACATTAGCAACAAAACGTTTACCCCTCCGTCTTAGCACCTCACGCTTCCGACCCCTCGACAAGGACAGTGCCCTCAAGGTGATTCTACCACTACTTGACAATGATTCCCACGATCCTGATGAACTAGTATCCACCTGGAATAATGCCATCAGAGCTGCTGCCTGCATCCCATCCACCAACAAGACCACATCAAAACGTGAACATACTCCATGGTACTCCCAAGACCTCCATGCTTCGCTCATCCACCTACGCAAACTAGAAAGACATTGGCGCCACAATCGGACCCCCGAAACACTCAGCGCCTACACCACACACCTACAGAGACACCGAGAAAAAACCATGGAAAAGAGGAAGCAATACCACTCAGAACTATTGAAGCAATCACTGAACAGACCCCATGATCTATTCAATATTGTAAAAGCCATAACAGGAGACCCATCACAAGATCACCCACCCTTGCCTCAACCGCAGGAATACTCTAATTACCTTCAATCGAAGATGATTCAAACCAGCACAAGCACCAACATCATACCTACCTCTACCCTGCTCACAACCTCCCAGACAAATCTCCTGTTGAATTTCTCTGCGATTTCTGACAAGGAGATCATCGACACCATAACTTCCATCAACCTCACCACTACACCTAATGATCCCTGCCCTGCTAGCTGGATCAAAGAACTACATCACGACCTCAGCCCAACTATCTGCAGAATCCTGAATCAGTCCTTATCTACAGGATCCTTCCCCCAAAGCTTAAAACACACATCTATCCGACCCCTACTAAAAAACAGCAAACTCGACGCATCCAAAGTAGAATCCTATAGGCCAATTTCAAGCATCCCATTGCTTGCTAAAATTATTGAAAAAGTAGTTCTCCAGCAAATTCAACAGCACGTGGATACTGAATCGCCACTAGACACCTCCCAACATGGCTTTAGAGCAGCCCACGGTATTGACACCATCCTCACAACCCTCTTCAATAATCTAATCACAGGCCTTGACAATATTCACCAAGGATTTGTCTTGATATTCCTGGACATTGCTGCTGCCTTTGACTCCGTGAACCACAACACTCTACTACTCCGACTTAAAGAAAAAGGGATACAAGGCTCAGCACTAGCCTGGTGCAAATCCTATCTCTGCAACCAATGGCAACAAGTAAGAACAGGCCCCACGACATCAGAGCCTTTCCCCCTGAAACAAGGTGTCCCTCAAGGCTCATCCCTATCTGCCCTGTTCTTTAACATTTATATGCAGCCTATCTGTGCTTTAATCCGCTCCTTCAACGTCCACTGTCTTGCCTACGCTGATGATATCCTCATCTATACACCTTTTACGATCGATCAACCTGACTTCTCTCCAAGACTGAGATGTTTCGAAGCAGTATCAGAATGGCTTCTAACTCAAAATCTCCGGATCAACAACAGCAAAACTGACGTCCTATTCGTCACAAGGAATCGGAATTTCACGCCTCCCCCATCACTGCAGATCAACAATATAGAATTGAAAACAAAACCCACAATCCGATACCTAGGAATTACCCTCGACCAACGCCTTGATATGTCAGCCCATGTTACAAACACCACAAAAGCAATTTATCACAAGATCCGAACGCTAAGACACCTTCGTACGTATGACCTAGATTGGCCACTGTTGGAAACAGAATACTGGGCTTGATGGACCTTGGTCTGACCCAGTATGGCATATCTTATGTTCTTATGTTCGCCCATTACTCGACTTCTCTGACTATAGATCAATATTCCAAGCTCTAATCATCCCACATCTGGACTTTGCGAATATCATCCTTCAGGGACTTCCACAGTCAACCTTAAACCCACTCAGACTTGCCATGAACACAGCTGCAAGGGTTCTAGTTGGGGCATCAAGGTCTGATCATATAACGCCTATCTTGATAAACCTACACTGGCTGCCTCTTCCTGCCAGAATCACCTACAAACTACTAATACTAACCTTCAAAGCCCTCAAGAATCAGCCCCCCACACTCATCAATGCACTTCTCCACCGTACCACAATCAACAGAACAAGAAGAAATACGCAGCTGAACACAATTGAAGTCCCCAAGTTCATAACAAAATGTACAAAATCAACAGCCAACAGAGCATTTTCTATTTTTGCACCGATTGCATGGAATGCCCTCCTAGCAGAACTCCGAGCCACCCAAAACCTAGTGGTGTTCCGAAAAGCCATAAAGCACCACCTGTTCATACAGCACTACCCAACCTCCCAGTCTGAGAAACAAACACCCACCCCTCGAACCCCCCCCCCCCACTTAACTCCACCCACTGAAAAACACCCACCCACTGAAAAACACGAAAGGACACCACAGAAAGAGCCCTCTCCCTGGCAGCCCCAACCATTTGGAACTCCCTCCCAGACGAGCTGAGAGCAACAACGGACCTCAAGGACTTCCGCAAACAACTGAAGACAGCTCTGTTCATAGAACATTATGGACACGTCACATAATCAACAAGGTCTGATCTTCAAAGACCCCCCCCCCCTGACGAGAGATTGTATATCGGCACAGGATTTATCTCATGACCTATCTGGACAGTACCTAGTATTGTAGAACATGCTGTATCATAGCGCACTCTGTACATAGCCCCCTAATCTAGAACTCCCCCACACACGCACACCACCCCCCCTGCATTCCCTGCATGAACCCCCCCCCTCACTATACTCCCCCAACACTGCATGAACGCCCCCTACATCCCCGATTGTTTTGCTGTGACACCGCCTTGATTTTTATGATAAGACGGTTTAGAAATACTGTTAAATAAATAAATAAATAAAATCCCCCCACCGATAATGGTTAACCAGCTCTCCCCTCTCCCCATTCTGACCCATGTTTACTAGGATTCGTACAGACCCCTTACATACCTGCCGAGATTAATCGTTACTGTAACATGTACATAATCTGTATATAGTTTCCCTCAGTTCCTTCCAAGTTTTTTTTTTTGAATATCCTGTTCTATGTAAGCTCAATGTGTTATTTCATTGTAGTAAAGTTGTTCCTACTGTAAACCGCACTGATTATAATAGTGTGGTATATAAGAAACATAAATAAATAAATAAAAATAAATAAATGCTCAAGATGGGGTCAAAGGCTCTAAATCATCAGAAAACAAGTGTAGGGCCAAGGAAAATGATTATTCCACATTGTACTGATTCAAAAGTAACAGAATGTGTTAAAAAGCTGGGAATCAGTAGAATATGTTGGGAAGATCACAAAATCCTATCAAAGACTTGTTATTCTTTAGATGATAGGCTACTTGAGCAAAGGGAATCAATGGAAAGTCAAAATCAGGATGCTCAATCATGTTTAAAAGCCTCTAAATAATCCGGGAATGTGTTGATAAGCCTTGAATCAGCACAATACGGCATGCCATGAAAACTGGATAATCTTGAGATGACTGGCCTTTTGAGCAAAAAAATGAATACATAGTAAATAATATGAAATAAGAGAAAAAGCTCAAAAGGGTTTCAAAGACTCTAAATCAGCAGAAAAGTGACACACCATTAGGACCGACCCAGGGTTTCTGCCGCCCCAGGCAGAAGCCTTGGCTGCGCTGACCCCCCTTCTGAGCCATACCACCCCCATACCATACTGCCACTGCTCCTCCCCCCCCCCCCCCCCCCACAAGCCACTGCTGCTGTTGATTCCATCAGTGGGGGATAGCTCGGCTTGGTGCGGCAGCAGCAACTGCCCACGGCAGGCCAAGTGCTTCGGCACACAAGGCCTGCTGCTTCTGACGCCCCTCCAACAGGAAATTGTGTCAGTCTGCTGCAGATGCAGTGCTGTGCCGCCCACAGAGGTCTGCAGCTTTAGGCAGCTGCCTAGCCCCCCTAGTGGACGAGCCAGCCCTGCTTGGAGAGGAATTTTAGAAGGGATGTCCAAGTACAATCGAGAACTATCCACAAACTCCTTAACTAAATACAAACAAAATCTTCATAGCCTAATCCAAACATAACACAAAAATATACAAATAAGACAGCAACCTATCATACCCATATACAAGAGATGAAAAAATACCTCAGTAACCCTCCGGGCACAACCACTGCCTCAATATCTCAAAGGGTGAGTCTTACTGGGACACAAACAATGCCGATCAGTGCAGACTTGATACTTCAAAGGTCAAGAAAAACACCTCTCTACAGGGTGTCAGCTGAATAACACAAAACAGCACAAAATAGCAAACAATTTCACAGATAGATGCTTGTGTGTACAATCCTCTCCTGGCTCTTAACCTCTATTTGCCAAACTCAATTGCATATTATGTTCAATGTATACTGTACAGCTGTTATAAGCTCAAATCCAAAATCATCATGAGACACTATAAGGACTATCACAATGCCACTGTATCCATGTAGAAACAATGTTGCAATGTTGCAAAGTTCCATGTGTGATATCCAACAATGGTGAACCACCACGCAATGTCCTCCTGGGGCACTGTCTTCCTGGGGAACTATGAAGGCTTCAATATGCACACATGCCCAGCTCACAGCTCGCAGCTCGCAGTCCATGCCTTAGAGCCAGAGCATTCTTTAATTTAGTCAGAATAAAAGTACCCTATAAATTTCAGCACACTGAAAATACAAGAGGAAACATCGCAGTATGGAGCTACTCGGAAACAATAGAGGGACAGACAATACAAGAACAAAAATGATGACTGTGATAAAACTGTCGCTAGGGCTCCAGTGGCATTGGCGACAAATCCCTGGTGAATAAATATGTAGAGCTGCTGTCGATGGAGCTGCTATCACCTCACAACAACAAACATAGAAATACCAAAATCTTTTGCAAAACTTGAACTTAACTCGGCATATATGATGAAGTCAAACAACATACCGCTTTACTCAGCATATCGGCAGGTCAGCCAGAATCCCTCTCCGCGCCCCGACACCGGGTGTTTTGCAAAGTACAGGCTTCTTCAGGGGGCTACGTCAAAGAGACTATCTGCAAAAGACACCCAACTAGAACTGAATACTGCTCCGTAAGTAAATAAAATTTAAATCAATGGCTGTGAACCACCACACTTACTTAACTGAGGGAAGGTGATCCTCTGTGCCAGCACTGCTGCGGTGGTTCATCTTAAACCGACACTAAACGTCAAGCCCCGCCAACACTAAAAAGAGGCTCTTGATGACATCAGTGTCCACAATGAGGCCACATACCCTAAACATACAACTAATTCAGCAACACACTCTCAAACAGAGCCAACTAACTGCAATGCTTGGCCAGACTACAGCCAGGACCCCAAAACCTCAAATTCCACCATCAGAAGCCGGAAAGGCACAACTACATGTAGGCCCAGCATCCAAATTGAGATGTGCTCTAACTGCCCCTAATTGCCAACAGCAACCAAAATCTAAACCACAACAAGAAGTGTGATGTGTGCAGAACACATCATATACAAAAATGGTGGGTGTGCGATGCTACGAATAGTTTGAAGCTGTTAAGGGCAAGCTGATAAATTCCAGTGTAAAGGGCATTACAGTAATCCGAGTGAGTGGTTATTAATGCATGAATCAGGATGAGAAATACATCTCTGTCTAGCAGAGCCTAATAGATCTAATTAGAAGAAGGTTATGGAAACACGATTTCACTACTGTCAGATGTCTCCTAAATCTGAGTGCCCTAGATCAAATTACCCCATCCTTTCATCAACATCAATCACAATCACCTCTCCATTCTCTGGACCCTCCCCCCAGCTCTTACTGGGGTCTCCCTGGTGTCCAGTGAGGAACAGGAATGATTCCCAGTCAATCCTGCCCTGTCAGGTGCCCAGATCAAAATGGCACCTCTGGTACTACTGTTAGGAGTCAAGCTACCAAACAAGGACTGTGCTCTCTTTATTCAGCAGCTTGACCCCTAGGTTGATGCAAGGAGGTCAGAGATGCCATTTTGAATGATCACTCAATGGGGCAGGAACAACTGGCAATGGCTGCTAACCCCACTAGGCACCAGAGAGACCCCTGGTAAGAGCAGTGGAGGTGAGGGGGGTGGGTGGGAAAGTGTTGTGACTACTGTTGGGGGGATCCAGAGGAGGGCTGTAGGGGGTTGTGATTGATGTCAGGGGAGCTCCAGAGGATGGGTGCCTATCCTTTCGGAGCAGAGCGCTAACCGGGGAACATGGAAAATCGCTGCTGCCTGATTAGACTCGGCAGCTTCCCGGCTGTGTGGCGAACCCCGGATATTCGCTTCTGACGCCGCGGGTCGGTGGGCAGGGCTACGCGGTTATGGCCCTTAGCCCTGCCCAATTCAAAATCAGGCTCTACATGTTTATGCTTGGGGCATGCCTTTAAATCGCTACATCTTAGAGAGTATACATATGCAAATAGCAGCTTTCTAAAATCACTATTTGCACATGCGTATGATCTAAACATAGAAATGCTGCTATTTATACAGTATGCTTAGATGTTTCAAAAATGACCTCCACTGTATGGTAACTGTTAAGACTGAGGAACGTCTTGTTTTCTGATGCTGTACTGTTGGTATTTGATCTGTTATATTTGGCCCTCTCTTCCTTCACTTACCCTACCCCATGAACCCCTAATAAAATTTAACTGCTACTTTATTCTGCTTATTGCCTATTTCTCCCCATTCCCGGAACATATTTGTCCTTTACTATCATTTGCTTTGACGAGTACCAGCCCCTCTCCCCTACCACAGAGAAAACCTTTTGTGGTCAGGAAACAAGTTGAGGAAATAGAGGAGGTGGAGAGGACTAAGAAGCATCTGGAACAATGAGGGGAAACGATCATGAAATGCTTCTAGAGGCATCTAAGATCTCCAGCAGAAGGGAAGATGACCCTGTATGAAACGATGATAGTTGGACACAAATCACCAGAGCCTGCAGAATCAGCACCCCATTTCCACCTTCCCTAGAGCTGAGGAACTGGTATGCAGCCCTGGAAGTGGAAGAGTCAAAAGAATATCCTACGAACAAGAGATATCATCTCAAAAAACCCCACAACTGTAGGATCAGCAATGACTATGAAGTGAAGAGTAGTAGTAGTTGGTGATTCCCTTCTGAGTAGTACAGAGGCATCCATCTGCTGTCCAGACATGATGTCCCAGGAGGGGAGCTGTCTGCCTGGATCAAAAGATGACCAAATAGCTGTCAGAAGAGGAAATTCTATTGCCTTCCCAACCTCTGAGTTCTACTGAGAAGAAAAAGGATTCATTGCGTAAATCTTTAGTAATACTGAAACTAGCCGGATGTGGCAGGAAGTTATTGGGAAAAGAAAACTGCTGTTACTAATCTAATAAGAGAGTTTTTTATGGTGACTCAAGGGAGATTGCTTATCAACAGGATATCCTAACTCATCAATGGTGTGCTTTGTGAGAACTGGAAACTCTACTCTTATGCCACAGTTTCTAGGAAATAAATAGTGCAAAAATTGTCACAGGGATATGAAGCCTTTTACTTCTCAAGCTGAATGGTGACTGGCACAGGACTATATAGAGTTTTATTTCTAGGATAGTATTTAATTGAAATCATGCTGTTTCACATAGAAAATATTGTTTATTGTGTAATAATATCAAGAGGAAAATTCTACAGAATCCTTCCAAATTTACACTTTCCCTGAGCAAGATAAAATCTCAGTGTTTAAGAAACTATTCCCTTTTGTGGTGCTTTGATACAGTTACTTCCAGACGTCTCCAAAGCTACGCAACTCCGGAAGAAGGCCTTTTTGGCTCTGAAAACAAGCGTTTTACCTCTGGGGACCTCTGCTTTTGTTAGGTATCCCTGCAAATGTTTGATTACATTGCAGGGATCTAGGTATATATTTTGGACCCTCTTCGGTTGGATGCTTTTCTGTCTAGTAAGGAAAGATCTGAGGGATAGGATATGGTGTGGGTGGATAATAATTGATTTAGGCTGTGGTAGTGGAGTTTGCTCCTTATTGTACTTCTATTATTATTATTGGATAATGTTTCTCCCCGAGATGTGGACTTTTTTGATGTGTTGGTTTTCTTTTATATGTCCTGTTTGAATTAATTTTGGGTCATGTTTCCTGTATGCTTGCATTGTAAGTATTTTTGTTTTTTTTAATAAAAATAAAAATTAAAAAACAACAACAAATTTGCACTTTCCCATGGAGCAGCCCCCCACTGATTTTCCACGCGAGTTCTCCCTCATAACGTCCAGCCATTACTTTATAAAGTTGCTTTGGATCCCCTGTATCTACTCCACCTTAATTTCCCTTTTTCAGTTTGGATAACGGCTTCTGCCACTGCCCTTGGAACAGCTGTTCCCTTCTGGCACCACACGGCTTTCAATGAGTTTGTGCTCTGCAGTGCCAATGATCTCACGAATCCATGGAACTTTGACAGCAGCCCAGGAGTTTGGGCGCCACACAGTGAAAATGACTGAGAGCCGCGTGGTACAGCTGTTCTGGGGATGCATCTAAATTAGTGTCTGAGAAGACGACGTTCTTTTTTATCATTACTGTGTTTTTTTAATTTTATATTTTAATCAGTTTAAGTTTATTTATAAGATCACTCTTGCTACAAAGAAGACAATATCAAAAGAACAAATAACAAGGACAATGAGAAAAATCAAATACAGCCATTATCCTAGTCATAAAGTCCTCAACAGAAGGCACAAAGCAGCTCAGATTAAAGAAAAAAGAAAGATTACTATTTCTCATATAAAGGAAAACAGGCTGTTAGCAAAAACGTTCTCCATTTCGCAGCATCACGCAGAGCTATCTCCTTTCATGGCAGTGGATGAAGGGCGTAAATCCAACTGTCCAGTTCCTGCCAAAAACTGGGTCAACTGTGCTAGTTCCAAGAAACCATATTTAACAGTGTTATTTGACTACATATTTACAAGGTTCAGTCCGCCACAAGAGTGCCCCAATTTGTAATACTCTAGGCCGCATTAGGAAGAATGTCTTTGTCCTAGGTTGAGTAGCCTTGGCCACATCCAGAAACAAACAAATATTAAACCCATAGAAAAGATCATCCTTGTGATGAAAAAAAGAATTTCAATATAAAATCCCAGTCTGAATCCAGAAGTAATGAAACGATCAAGGTTGCAGAAACTGCCTTCTCTTCTACAGATGTTTCAAGAAAAATGTCAACCTGAAGCTCTAAACTTGACTCCTGAGATGGTAAAGGCCTTTTGCCTCTTTTCCCCACAGCTTTGGTAACCAATGGACAAACCTTTTCTGGTATTTTTATCTCATGAGAAGAAACAGAGTTTAATTTAGGAAAATTAATCAGATGTATGTTCCGCCAAAGGATAATATTTTCCAAAGCCTCAATCTAATTCTGAAGTACCAGGTTCCTTTAACCAGTGAAAGAACTGTTTCATGGTCTTGCTTTGTTGAAGAATCCAAAATTTCTAATTTCTCTGACAATTTTTTAATCTCCTCTTGCTGGTTCTTAAGGCCCTCTGACTGAAAGGAAAACTGTTCACTAACATGCATAATCTGAATGAAGATAGTGCTAAATGTCTCTCATATAAGGCCCGATTCTGTGCCACGAATAGCTGGGACGGAAATCCCTTCCCTGCTATTTGTGCCGCCTCCCGCCAGCGTCTAGCTTCCCCATCAGTTGTACGGGGATGCTAAACTGGGATGGGAAAGGGGAGGATTGCGGGCAGCGTTAGGGCAGGCAGTGCGCTGTTGCCGGCCTGGAAGTACAGGGCAAATTCTAATGTCGGCTCTGTACGTCTAGGGCCAGCAACTTGAATGGGGAAGTTATTCCACCTCCAAGTATTGGCAGGGATCAGCGGGCCCGGGCCCAGTAAAAGGCAGCAGGGGGCAGAGAGCATTCCCCACAGTCCGAACCTGGCCCTGGGAGGCCAAATCAGGGATCAGGTTGCAGGGAATAAACAGTTTTTTCTGGTGGCCAGCATGGCAGCTTTTAAATGGAGCCATGGTACCATGGCAACCGGACGCCATGGTGCCGCGGCTCCATTTAAAAGCCCTGACTGAGTTAGTCGGGCAGTGCCTGTATGTGCAGGCCAAGCTGAATTGCAGTCCAAGCCTGCAC
The DNA here is from genome assembly GCA_033557465.1 of Ichthyophis bannanicus. Taxonomy (NCBI): domain Eukaryota; kingdom Metazoa; phylum Chordata; class Amphibia; order Gymnophiona; family Ichthyophiidae; genus Ichthyophis; species Ichthyophis bannanicus. Next base: position 913,586,415 of record CM066033.1, read on the forward strand.
GTACAGGCTTGATCGAGATTCTGATCCCAAGGGGCTAGACATGCCCCGCGGGATCAGAATCGCAAGCCCCTCTGTACGCAGGGCCGGCCCGTCCATTGAGCAAGAATGTTTTTTGCACAGGGCCCCGTGTTTCTGGGGGCCCCGCGCAAAGAACATTCTGCTTTTTCTTAATTGAATTTAAAAAAAAAAAAAAGCTGGCCGCTGGCGCCGCGGCGGCATGGAGTGTCCCGCGGGGCTCCCTCTGCCCGGCGGAACTCTCCCGGCGCGGCTGAGCCCCTCTCTGCCGGCTTGCAGATACGCGAAGGGAGAGAGTCTCCCTCGCGTCTCTGTTAAGCCCGCAGGGGCTGATGGGAAGCAGGGGCTGATGGGAAATTTCCCATCTGCCCCTGCGGGCTTACCAGAGACGCGAGGGAAACTCTCTCCCTTCGCGTATCTGCAAGCCGGCAGAGAGGGGCTCAGTCGCGCCGGGAGAGTTCCGCCGGGCAGAGGGAGCCCCATGGGACACTCCATGCCGCCGCCGCGGCAGCCGCCAGCTATGTTTTTTTTTTTTAATTGCCCGGAGCCGAGGGGGGGCGGGTTGGACTGTCAATGGGCTTGGGTGGGAGGGAGGGGGGTTTAAGACTGGCAATGGGCTAGGGAGGGGGGTGTTAAGACTGGCAATGGGCTAGGGAGGGGGGGGTGTTAAGACTGGCAATGGGCTAGGTTGGGAGGGGGGTTAAGACTGGCAATGGGCTAGGGAGGGAGGGAGGGGGTTAAGACTGGCAATGGGCTAGGGAGGGGGGGGTGTTAAGACTGGCAATGAGCTAGGTTGGGAGGGGGGGTTAAGACTGGCAATGGGCTAGGGAGGGGGGTGTTAAGACTGGCAATGGGCTAGGGAGGGAGGGGGGGTTAAGACCTGGCAATGGGCTAGGGAGGGGGGGTTAAGACTGGCAATGGGCTAGGGAGGGGGGTGTTAAGACTGGCAATGGGCTAGGGAGGGGGGTGTTAAGACTGGCAATGGGCTAGGGAGGGGGGGTTAAGACTGGCAATGGGCTATGGGGGTGTTAAGACTGGCAGTGGGCTATGGGGGGTTAAGACTGGCAATGGGCTGTGGGCTGATGAGGGCTGGCAATGGGCTATGGGGGCGGGGTTAAGACTGGTAGTGGGCTGATGGGGGGGTTAGGACGGGTAATGGGCGATGGGGGGGTTAGGCTGGTAATGGGCTATGGGGGGGTTAAGACTGGTAGTGGGCTGATGGGGGGTGTTAGGACTGCTAATGGGTTTTGGGGGGCTAGGACAGGAAATGGGCCGATGGGGAGGGGTTAGGACTTGAGGTGGGCTGATGTGGTTAGGACTGGTAATGGGCTGTGGGCTGATGGGGGGGGTTTAGGACTGGCAATGGGCTATGGGGCTGACTGGAAATGGGCTGATGGGGGTTAGGACTGGAAGTTGATTGACGGGTTGCTAGGACTGGAAATGGGCTGAGTGGAAGTGGAGGCTTGAACTGCAAATAGCTGATGGGGAGGGGGCTTGGAATGGAAATGGGCTGTGAGGGAAGGGAGCTAGGACTGAAAATGGGCTGATGGAACAACTAGGATAGGACTGGAAATGGGCTGTTGGGGGGAGCTAAGATTGGAAATGGGCTGTGGTGGGGGCTTGAATTGAAATGGACTCATGGAGGGGCTAGAACTGGAAGTAGGCTCATGGGGGGGCTTGGACTGGAATTGGGCTGAGTGGAGGGGAGCTATGATTTGACATGGGCTGATGGTGGGGCTAGGAAATGACTAGAAATGGGCTGATGGGGGGGCTAGGATTGGAAATGAGCTGATGAAGGGACTTGGACTGGAAATGGATGGGGGAGCTAGGACTGGAAATGGGCTGATGCAGGGACTAGAAGGGAATGGATGCTGGGTGAGACTGGAACTAGAAGGGAGCTGATGTTGGGGAGGATTAGAATGGGATGGGGCTGGGAGATTAAAATGGAGAGGGGAAAAATATTTTGTGTAGGAGGGATGAAAAATCTACAATTGGCCAGGTATTGGGAGAGTAATTGGGGATTGAGGATGGAGGGGTAAAATTTGTGTGGATGAAATAGGAATGAGGAAAGAGCAAAAGGAGAAAGATTAGTATGTTAAAGCAGATGTTGAGAGAGAGAGAATGGAAAAAAACTAGAAGAGAGAAGAAAGGACAAATGGACAGCAGACGATGGAGAGTTAGCAGAAAACATGAAGAAACCAGAAGAAAGTAGCTGGACCAATTGCAACTGAAAAAAAAATGCACAAAAGGTAGAAAGATATCTCTTTATTTTGAATTTATTAACTGGAATATGTCAGCTCTGGGAAATGTGCATCATTAACATCTGCGCTTTGTTTGGTACAAGAGGAAATTAATTTATAGTTTTATTTCTACAGTGTTGTTGTACATTCCAAGTTTGGCTTTTGGGGTTCCAGTTTAATTATTGCCTTCCTGTTTCTAAATTGTGATTCCTTGTTTGGTGATGGTCTATGTTCTGCATGTGTAACTGAGCTGAGGTATTCTGTTTATGTAATTCCTATTTGACGTTGCCACTTGTTCTCTTTCCCCAGTATTCTCTGAAATGTATTGGTTTAATATTTGCAGTGTTGCCTTTTGATAGGTAGGGTATGGTGCTTTGTGAGTCCTGGTAATGCTGTCAGGATACGGCGGGTTTGCTATGGGTTCTAAATGGGCAGCGTTTGTAGTAGTTCCTAATGTGCCTGGCGGTTGGCACTGGATTATAGTAATGTAGAAATCTTTTAGTCTTTCTTTATCCATACACTCATTAAGAGACATGTTTTACTAAAAGTTAGTGAATGGTAACATTATACAAATATTTATGCAAATAAGACCACTTATGCAAATGAGGCCCCGCACCAAGTCTCCGCACATGGCCCCGCACCCCCCTTGGGCCGCCCCTGTCTGTACGTCCAGTCAATCCAGATGTACAGAGGGGCTGGACGTCCAGGATAGAATGAGCCCTATAGTCTCCAAGTTAATTACTGTACTTTAGGTTTATACAATAAAAATTCCAGGCTCACTTTCTGGTGAACTTCAAGGGTAATTCTAGCTTTGCCAGTATTCTTGGCTGCACTCACAGCAACTTCATCTCTCCAACCTGTTCCTCGGACTATCCACCCATGGTAGATTTTCCTTTAGCTCTGTCTTCGCCCAGACACAAGTGTGGTTTTATACATGAAAGCCAACAATCGCTCAAGAGCACATGGTTCTGAAGGAAGTATCCTTGAAAGAAACTAGCAAAAGAGGGAAGTTAGGGCATCTCGATAGAGAGGTTCCAATAAAGATAAAAATAACCCAGAAGCCCTTAAGTACAGGGCAGACAGAGCTGAAAATTTTCAAATTACCTTTATCAACTGATAACTAGAGTAATATGAATAAAATGCAACCTCTAAAATGCCTGTATGCAAATGCTAGAAGTCTAAAAAATAAGCTGGGAGAGTTAGCAGTAAACAAAAGGTTAGATATGATTGGCATTTCAGAGACCTGGTGGAAGCAGGACAATCAATGGGACACTGTGATACCTGGGAATAAACTATATTGCAATGATAGGATAGGTCAAATTGGTAGAGGGGTTGCACACTATGTTAAAGAGGGCATTAAGTCACATAGGTTTAAAGATTTGCAGGAAAAAAATGCACTGTAGAATCTCTATGGATAGAAATTCCATGTAAAAAGGGGACGGTGATAGCAGTGGGGGTATACTACCAACCGCCTGGCCAGAATGAACAGATGGATGATGAAATGCTAAAAGAAATCAGGGAAGCTAATAAAAGTTACAACACAGTAAAAATGGGTGATTTCAATTACCCCAATTTCGACTGGGTCAGTGTCACAGCAGAACATGCTAGGGAGATAAAGGGGTATGTTTACTAAACCGCGCTCATGTGCGCGGCGCACATTAGCGTGCGCTAAGGTACCTTAGCACACGCTAATGATGTGTTTCTGTGCCCCGCACACGTGCGTGCCGCACTAAAGTGCCCGCTCATGTGCACGGCGCGCTGATGTGCGATAGAGGCGTAGAAAGGCTCCCGGAGGGCGGAGGAAGGCTCCCCAGGGGCGGAGAGAAGGGGTCAATGGGTGGAGAGTGGGAGGGGAGAGGCTCCCCACACACGAGCGGGGCTGAAATTCAAGCCAAAAAATACCGTGAGTGAAAACCTTGCGGTAGAGCCGATTTAAAGGGAAGAGAAACATTTCTGTCAGCAATGTACAGCAAAACCAGGGAAACCTACAAAAAGTGAGCAGTGTGATACATGTGCACGGAACAAAAGGGCAAATAAACATTAAAAATGACCCCAACAAAATATAAAAAAATCATAAGCAAGCTGGGCAATAGTGATAGTAATGGGAAACATCAAAAAACACTCCCAAGAAAGCCGCAAAAAATAAATATGAATTTTAGAAGGGTCTACGCTCCGTCCCCATACAAGGTGAATGATCCCACAGTGAAATAGCACTGATCAGGGTTTCCCTCTCCATTGGACAGGTTACCTATGGCATGCACATTTCCACAACAGCAGGGCAGGCAGGCCGGAATGGGCAATTGGACAGATGCTGGGAAAGGGGATACAGAGGGCTGCAGGCGGCACATGCTGTGGTGCAGCTGGGGCACAGTGCGGACTAGGCAGATGCCTAGATGGCACCTAGGAATGCTGAAACTGAACAGCAGCCAGACAGCAACTAATGAGGGCCCAACATGGGTACGAGAGTGTTTATCACAGTGTCACAGGGGATAGTACCCAGCAGGTACCCCCAAGGGCACAGAACATTGGCAGGCAGTGATTGAGGGACGTGCGGACAAATTTGCAGGCACCCCTACCCCAGGACCCGCACCATAGGCAGCCGCCTACCCGCACACAGGATGGCCTGAGACTGCGTATCACCAGCACCACCAGCAGAAGGGCATGTCAGCAGGGTGGCACAGGGGTACTGGAGGTGGAGGGGGGCAGTGGCAGCTGCCCAGAGCAGACCATGGCCTAGCCCTGTGTAGGTGGGTGCAATGCACTGCAACAGACAGGCCCTGCCGGACAAACAGTCATGGTATCATCAGGGAATGCACTGTCTCTGTGGCAACACGGTGGTGCAGTGCACACAACCAGTGTGTTTGGAGACAGAAGGTCACAGATTCAAGCCCCAGCTGGGGCTCCTGCCAATCCAGTCCCCATATTTTACCCACAACTAACTAGTGATAGTAAAGACGAACCTTTATTGCAGAGAACATAAGCATGGCTCAAACACCTCTATTTTACCCTACAGAGCACAGACACCAGAAACATGCACATTACCTAGAGCAGATTCCCCCAAATGCAGTCCTGGAGGGCCACAAAACCCTCAGGGTTTATGCTGTCTACAATCTAAGGATGGAGCGGTACTGGTGGTGGAGGTGGCAGCAGCTGGTGGCCACAGCAGACCATGGCCTAGCCCTGTCCAGGTGGGTGCCGTGTACTGCAACAAACAGGCCCTGTCGGATGTACAGTCATGGACTCCCCAGGGAAAGCAGCATATCTGTGGCAACACGGTGGTGCAGTGCACACAGACAGTGTATGCAAGAACAGAAAGTCACAGGTTCAAAGCCCAGCTGGGGCTACTGCCAATCCAGTCCACATATTTTTCCAACAACTAAACCGTGATAGTAAGGACAAACCTTTATTGCAGAGAACATATACATGGTTAATACGCCTATATTTTACCCTACAGAGCACAAACACCATAAACAGGCGCATTACCTAGAGCAGAGTCTCCCAAATGCAGTCCTGGAGGGCCAAACACCATTCAGGTTCCATGCTGCCTCTAATAAAGATGCCTGTGCTGCATATCTATGCACCACCCCCATGGTATGCAGATGTATCTCATGCATATTCATGAGGGACAGCATGAAAACCCGAACAGTGTTTGGCACACCAGGACTGGAGTTGGGAACCTCTGCCATAAAGCAGCAGCCAAAAGGGGCAGACACACCCACACCCACACCCACAGGCTCCATTAGCCAATGCCTCCTGGAGAGGCAGGACATTGGGCCCTGCATGCATCTCCCAATACTAGCACTTGCATACCTTAGCAATGCCACCCTACACCTGGGTATACGGTACACAGCTATCAAACGTTTCCTATGATTACTGGCAGATAGCAATTCCTACGTTAAGCACAGTTTTGCTCATTGAGCTCCATCATAACAATCTTTCTGATGTCTGTGGTGTGTGCTGCAGGTCTGGTCTCTGACAGTGTTTACCACCCTGGGGAGTGACCCCCAACAGTATTGTGTACCATATCCATGCCTGTACTGTGCCCAGGACTGGTGTGGTGGCCAGGGCTGCTAAACTCCTCTATAGTAGCACAATGCTGGCATAGGTGTGGGGGTGTCTGTCTGTCTATCCAGTGTGTGGTGGCTGCAAACACTCTCCACAGCCCACACTGCCAGCACAGTTGCCAGTATTGGCCTGCCAATGTGCATAATGAGGAGCAAGGTACCATGGGTATAGCCTGGACAGGGTGGCCTGGCCAGGATGCATCTGCACAGGGCATAGGGCACTGGCTGGGACATTTTAGTGCCCGGCCACCACTTACACAGACAGGGTGGCCTCAGCATGTCCTGCTGGGAGATCACTCTCACCCTGACTGTGCAGTGACCACAGCATGGCTAGGCACCCCCATAGTGCTATATGGTATCTCTTTCATGTGATATTTAAGGTTTTCCTTTTGGAGCCCAGTCACTGATTTATCTGCTTGTTGTGTATGCTGACATCCCAGTTCTGGGTGCATGCATTTCCACCAGGAACATGTACTATGGACTAGCTAGCAGACTGTTTGCAGCTGGTATGTGTCTTGATGGAGTGTCTTGCAGGGTGCAGTGGCTGAAGGCTTGCTGCATGAGAATATCAGATAGTAGTGGGGTGCAGCTTAGCATATCCAGGCATAATGTCTGTCTGCTATTGTGTAATGGATGTGTACAGAGCTGCATTGACTGCCCTGTAGGGTGTCTGTTCCCAAGCAGGACTGGGGTTGATGGTCCCCTCTACTGCCACCATTGCAGGGAGGTAGAATGTGCATCTGTTGATGGGAGACCATGTTTACCACCCTCAGCCCTGGAGGAGGAGGGTGGTGGTACATAATCCTCCTAAGGGTCCATAGGGGCTACACCTGACTGAGACAGACAGATATATCCAAGGTGTTTCTGCAGAGGCTACCTATCTCACACATTAGCACTGCTTGGGACCTGCAGCATGGCCTATTTTTGCCATGGAAGGTGCTGTGGACCTGGTGCTGGGCGCCCCACCGCACACTCAGGGTGAGCACAGTACCCGCACAATGTGACGGTGTGTAGCTACTCTGTGCCAGTAACACACACGGTCAGTATCCCCTACCAGGCCGAGGTGCTGTGGGGGTGGACATGGTCAGTTCCCCCTACCAGGCCGAGGTGCTGTGGGGGTGCATACCCCATCTTATGTTCATCTGTGGACAGCTGATTTGCATGTGCAGTGCATCATGAGTACGGGTGGCCTAACCCTATCCTGGTGACCACAGCAGACTGTCTGTGTGGTGACGTGCAGTCCCTCTACAGCCAGCCAGGGGCTTGCTAGCAGCTATAGAGCTGTAGCCCACTGGTTACTTCACTGCCTGTGGAACCAGAGGTCATGGGTTCAAACCCACAGTGGGGTTATTTGATAGGGCTGCCCAAAGCATTATCTCTTTTTCATGTACATTATTGCCAGCAAAAACACTCTCTGCGTACTGTACCCATAAGGTGCCTCAGAGGGCGCTTTATAGGGCGCCCTATGGGGCACATTATGGTTACCGTCCATATAAGGTGCACTATACGTTATCCTATGGAGTGCCTTATAGGGTGCCTTATGCGGCACCTTCAGTTACGGCACATGAGGGCATGTTTGCTGGCAGCAATTAATAAAATACAAATGAAGTGTCTGCAGGAAACAATACATTGCAAAGCTGATGCCTCAGCCAGCCTTACACATTAGACACACCGGGGAGCAAACTCATGACCCCTGTATCAACAGTCAGTGCCTTAACCATTGTGCTACACTGCTGTTCCTCCTTGCATGTCAGCACACCTACTTCAGATTTCCATGCGTTTAAATGCACAGTGCTGCCATCAAACACAGTGCTATGACCTTGCTGTGCCTCATAGGGCACCCTATATGGCGCCCTATAGGCCACCCTTTCAGAAACATTGTAGGGTGCCGTGGCGGACAGTGCACTTTAGAATGTGCCCTCTGGGGTACCCTATGAGGCGCCTTATGCAGCACCTTATGTTACAATACTTTGAGGGTGTGTTTGCTAGCAGCACTAATTAGAATAAAAATAAAATGCCCCTTACAGCACTATTACCTTTAACAGGCAATGCCTCAGCCAGCCTTTGTCATTAGGCACAGTGGGGGATTGAATCCATGACTCCTGCATCATTGGTCAGTGTCTTAACCATTGTGCTACACTGCTGCTCCTTCTTGCATGTCAGCGCACCTACTTATGATTTTCATTCCTTAAACTGCACAGTGCTGCCATCAAAAACAGTGCTGTGACCTTGCGGTACTTCATACAGCACCCTATAAAGTGCCCTATAAGCAACATTCTAGGGTGCCTTGGCGGACAGTGCACTTTAAAATGTGCCTTATGGGGCGCCTTATGTTAACACGCTTTTGAGAGTGCATTTGCTAGTAGAAATAATTAAAATATAAATAAAATGCCTCCTAAAGCAATCTTCCCCATAATAGGTAATGCCTCATCCAGCCTTCTTCATTTAGCACAGTGGGGGATTGAACCCATGATCCCTGCACCATCAGTCAATGTCTTCACCATTGTACTGTGGCTATGTTCCTGTGCTTGTACATCAGCGCGCCACTTAATCTTCCCGCGCAAGTTTCTCATGCGCTAATGTGCGCGGCGCACATGAGCGCAGCGTACATTAGCGCATGATTAATCCCGGTTTTGCTTTTTTCTGACTGAAACGCCCACTCCTTATATGGCATCCGCACACTAGCACGGCGTGCACCCTAACGGGGTTTTAGTAAACATACCCCAAAGTTTCTAGATGAAATAAATGACTGCTTCTTGGAGCAGCTGGTTCATGAACTGACAAGAGGGGAAGTTATTTTGGACCTAGTCCTTAATGGAAACCAGAATCTGCTGAAAGAGATAAGGATTTTTGAGGCCACTTGGCAAAAGTGATCATAGCATGATAACATTTGATTTAATAAATGGAAGAAGGAAGGCAAGGAAATCCACAGTACTACCTTTTAACTTTCAAAAGGGAGATTATGATAGAATGAGGAAAATAGTTCTGAAAAAAATAAAGAGAGTAGCTGCAAAGGTTAAAGATTTACATCAAGCATGGGCCAAAAAACTACCAGCATGGTTTAAAAGGTGAGGTCAGAGAGGCATCTTTCAGGAAATAGAAAAAGGAGCCAAATGACGAAAACGGGAAACAAAATAAGCACTGGCAAGTTAGATGCAAGGCATTGATATGCCAGGCAAAGAGAGAATTTGAAAAAAGCTTGCCGTGGTAGCAAAAGGGCATAATCAAAACGTTTTCAAGTACATTCGTAGCAAAAGAGATTCAGTTCAGTTAGAGGGGTAAAAGGGGCACTAAGAGGGAACAAAGCCATAATGGAGGAACTGAATGAATACTTTGCTTCGGTCTTTACTGAAGAAGATTTAAAGAAGTTACCCATGCCTGAAATGGTATTTAAAGGTGATGTATCAGAAGATTTGAAAGAAATATTGATAAACCGGGACAATGTATTAAAATTATTTGATAAACTGAAGAGTAGCAAATCACCTGGACCGGAGATATAGATGCAAGGGTACTGAAAGAACTGAAATATGAGATTGCAGAACTACTATTAGTATTCTGTGATCTATCATTAAAATCATCTATTGTACTTGAAGATTGGAGAATGGCCAGTGTAATGCCAATTTTTAAAACGTTTTCCAGGGGTGATCCAGGAAACTACAGACCAGTGAACCTGACATCAGTACCGGGCAAAATGGTAGAAGCCATTATAAAGAATAAAATTACTGAACATGTAGATGGTTATGGTTTAATGGGAGAAAGCCAACATGGATTTAGCCAAGGAAAGTCTTGTTTTACTAATCTGTTATGTTTTTTTGAAGGTATGAATAAACAGGTAGACAAAGGTGAGTCGATTGGTGTAGTGTATCTGGATTTTCAGAAAGCCTTTGACAAGGTCCCTCATGAGAGACTCTTGGCGAAATTTAAAAATCATGGGCTAGGAGGCAGTGTACTATTGTGGATCAGGAACTAGTTAAAAGATAGAAAGCAGAGGGAAAGGCTAAATGGCCGATTTTCTCAATGAAGAAAGATGAATAGTGGAGTACCCCAGGGATCTGTGCTGGGTCTGCTACTTTTTAACCTATTCCTAAATTACCTGGAAATGGGAACAAGAAGCAAGGTAATCAAATTTGCAGATGACACAAAATTATTCAACGTTGTTAAACCACAAGAGGATTGTGAAAAATTGGAAGAGGATCTTAATAAACTGAACGTCCAAATGGCAGATGAAATTTAATGTGGACAAGTGTAAAGTTATACACCTAGGAAAGAACAACCCAAACTACAGTTACAAGATGCAAGGTTTCAAATTAGGAACCACCATCCAGGAAAAATATTTAGGCATCATCGTGGATAATATGTTGAAACCCTCCACCCAGTGTGCAGCAGTGGCCAAGAAAGTAACTAGAATGCTAGTAATCATAAGAGAAGGAATGGAGAATATTTATTTAAAAAATGTATATTCCACACTACAAACCTAGGCAGATCACAAGTAACATACACAATTAAAATCAAAATTAAACTAACAAATAAAATAAATATTACAATATCATGGAGTAAGTTTGACTGAGCTTCACTTTATAGCACAGCCATAGGAAAAGCCTCTAAAAATAAGTATGTTTTTTGTTTTCAATCAAAGGTCAAATTTTCAGACTCAGTGTGTAAATCACGTGGTAAAGAGTTCCAAATGCTAGGAGCGGTCATCAAAAAAAATCCTGTTCTTGAGTGTCTATGTTTTCCAGAAAGAAGGTTCATCTAACAAGACTGCATTTTGGGATCCAAGTGATCTTTGTGGACAATAGATCCCTAAGAAGGCTGAAAGGCTTAAAGGAGCCTGACGGTGAAGACATTTAAATGTGAGCATGATTGTCTTGCATAATAATCAAAATTTGATAGGAAGCCAATATAGTATATAGATATGTTGAGATGCATCATCAAAACGCAATAAATGGACAGCAGCATTTTGAACAGATTGTAAAGGATGAAGTACACCTGAAGGCAAACCTAGCAATAAACTATTGCAATAGTCCATAGGAGCTAGTACTAATGTCAACCCTTAACCTCGGATATTCAATGCTGGGGTCATATGCGGCCCTGGCATTGAATAGTCAGGGATCACCCAGACACAGGAAGCTGCCGAGGCAGACCGTGCAGCAGCGATATTGGATGTTGCCCATTTACCTCCTGCACCTTAAAGATAGGTGAGGTTTTTCTCGCCTATCGTTTAGACGCAGGTCGCTACCCAGGCAGCATGCAATATTGCTGCTGCACGGTCAGCGACAGTCTCTGCCTCCGCTCCACCCCAGAATGCCGCCAACATGACTTGATGCTAATCGGATAGCAACGGGGCGCATAGGGGACTTAGAAGGGGATATTCAAAGGCACCAACCATGTAAGTGCCATTGAATATCCCCATTTAAGGCATTGACACGGTTTACTGGGCTGTAAACCGTGTAAATGCTGTTTGAAAATCGAACCCTTAGTGTATGAGGTACATTTAAAGGCATATGAAAGAATATATGCAAAGACTACAATAAGAAGCAAAAGGAGGAAAATACCTTCCTAATGTCAATAATTGTATATATCTCATGGGGAGGAACTTCGAGCTGCTTGGTTTATCTCTTTGCGGATGATACCAAAATGTGCAATAGAGCAGACATCCAGGAAGGGGTAGGTAACATGAGGAGAGATTTAGCGAAGCTTGAAGAAAGGTGGAGAATTTGGCAGCTGCAATTTAACAATAAAAAATATGGGGTCATGCATTTGGGCTGAAAAAATCCAAGGGAGCGGTGCAGCATAGAGAGTGAAGTGCTTCTGTCCACGAAAGAAGAGCGGGATCTAGAGGCAGGGCCAGCCCAATGCAGGTGCTAGAATGTTGTTCGCACAGGCTCCCATGCTTCAGAGGGCCGCATGCCAACTTCATGCCGCACATGCTGTTCGGCTCCTGACCGTTTGCAGAGCTGGCTTCAGAGGGAGCCAGGGAGGCCCAAGGCTCTGGCTCACCTCTGCAGAGTTGCCATTTTCCTTCTCTCCAGTGGCTGCGTTCTCGTGCAATCACTGATTATTCTATAACACTGCACTAAGGGACATGCATAAATATACACACCCACACCCTTAGAATAACAATCAATATTTTTAATTTAACTCTACATTTACAGACTCCCTCATAACTAGAATAAATTCAACCACTTATATGGGAAAAAGAGACCTCAAAATAACATATAGCCTCCCACTATGTGGCGAAATAAATCACCGTAGGGGAATAAGCTTCATACATCACCGGTCTCAAAAAACTCCCTTCCTTAAACAACAAAGTTCTTTATCAATTATCACACAAAAAAAGCACTTTTTTTGTTTTTCACTTATTTAACCCAATTTTATAAAAATTACATTTAGCCAAAGAAGCTTCTGTTTAATTTATCATCTCCGACACACCGTCAGGAAAATTCTTTGACAGATTTCTGCAAGAAACAGAAAGTTCCAATAACGCATTGCCAATCCCTTACAAAACTTGAAGCATTAATTCTACTTATCTCCAAAACTTCACTCCCAGCTTCCTCTCAACTTCTTAAAACATCGTTGCCTGTATTTCATCCACTAGCCCAACAAAGATCCTTGTTTCTCCTTAAAAAAGGCTCCATCAGGGGTACACTTTGTTCACAGATGACAACAGCATGGGAATGCCCAGGCGTCTGCCATCAATCTTTTTAAACAATCAACATCCTATCAAAAATCCTTACATCAAGAGCCTCGCTTCTTAGGGAAAGTGACAAAATACTATAAAGAAAGCTATGTCTCCAATTCACTAATTACACCTCCCAAACATGGGCTTAGGAGGAACAACGGAGCTCCACGGCTTAACCCCAGCAAAACTAGTCGACAAAGGTATTAAAACAATAAATCTGAAAAATAAATTTCATTTGATTTTATCATTGTCCTTTAGGCTCCAAAGTATCAAGTCAGAAGATCCAGCATTGTTCTCATTGTAATAACACTTTTCCCCAATCTCCTCGCCATATATCCTGTTGAACCTGATCAATGACCTGACAGCGTAGATCTTCAAACTTGTGGCACGAAACCATACAGTGTTTCACTAAAGATGTCTCTGCTCATACTTTCGCAAGACTATATTTGTGCTCAGCCAGACGCACTTTCAAGGCTCGAGTAGTCTTTCCAACACAGAATTTCAAACATGGACATTTAAGAATATACACCACATGGTCAGTCACACATGTTGAAAGCACATTTAAAGAGTAAGTTTTCTGACCTGAAATCAATATATTTCCTTCTTCCATAATATCACAATAGATACATTTACCACACTTCAAATGTCCTATTGTTCTGGTCATCTTGGATGTCCTTTGAACCGCAGGACATAATAGATCCTTCAAATTACATCCTCTACTATATGCAATCCGAGAGGGTTCCTGCTGATGTAAATACTCATTAGGTGCTGGTGGCAAAAGCCATTCTCTATGATTAAAATGCGCCCTCTTATATGCCTTACATAATATATCTTCTGGGTAGCCACGGTCTCGAAATTTAGGGGTATGTTTACTAAACTGCGCTCAAGTGCGCGGCGCACAATAGCGTGCGCTAAGGTACCTTAGGGCATGCTAATGATGTGTTTTTGTTCCCCGCACACGTGCGCGCCGCACTAAAGTGCCCGCTCATGTGCGCGGCACGCTAATGTGCGATAGAGGCGTGGAAAGGCTCTCGGAGGGCGGAGGAAGGCTCCCCAGGGGCGGAGAGATGGCGTCAATGGGTGGAGAGTGGGAGGGGAGAGGCTCCCTGCACCGGAGCGGGGCTGAAATTCAAGTAAAAAATTACCGCGAGTGAAAACCTCGCGGTAGAGCCGATTTAAAGGGAAGAGAAACAATTTCTGTAAGCAATGTAACTCAAAACCAGGGAAACCTACAAAAGTGAGCAGTGTGATACATGTGCACGGAACAAAAGGGCAAATAAACATTAAAAATGACCCCAACAAAATATAAAAAAAACTATAATCAAGCTGGGCAATAGTGATAGTAATGGGAAACATCAAAAAACACTCCCAAGAAAGCCGAAAAAAATAAATATGAATTTTAGAAGGGTCTACGCTCCATCCCCATACAAGGTGAATGATCCCACAGTGAAATAGCACTGATCAAAGTTTCCCTCTCCATTGGACAGGTTACCTATGGCATGCATATGTTCCACAACAGCAGGGCGGCCAGGTCGGAATGGGCAACTGGACAGATGCTGGGAAAGGGGATTCAGAGGGCTGCAGGCGGCACATGCTGTGGTGCAGCTGGGGCACAGTGCAGACTAGGCAGATGCCTAGATGGCACTTAGGAATGCTGAAACTAAACAGCAGCCAGACAGCAACTGATGAGGGCCCAACATGGGCACGAGAGTGTTTAGCAAAGTGTCACAGGGGATAGTACCCAGCAGCTACCCCCAAGGGCACAGAACATTGGCAGGCAGTGATTGAGGGACGTGCGGACAGATATGCAGGCACCCCTACCCCAGAACCCGCACCATAGGCAGCTGCCTACCCGCACACAGGATGGCCTGAGACGGCATACCACCAGCACCACCAGCAGAAGGGCATGTCAGCATGGTGGCACAGGGGTACTGGAGGTGGAGGGGGGCTGTGGCAGCTGCCCAGAGCAGACCTTGGCCTAGCCCTGTGTAGGTGGGTGCAATGCACTGCAACAGACAGGCCCTGCCGGACAAACAGTCATGGTATCATCAGGGAACGCACTATCTCTGTGACAACACGGTGGTGCAGTGCACACAACCAGTGTTTTTGGAGACAGAAGGTCACAGGTTCAAGCCCCAGCTGGGGCGCCTGCTAATCCAGTCCCCATATTTTACCCACAACTATATCGTGATAGTAAAGACGAACCTTTATTGCAGAGAACATAAGCATGGCTCAAACACCTCTATTTTACCCTACAGAGCACAGACACCAGAAACATGCACATTACCTACAGCAGATTTCCCCAAATGCAGTCCTGGAGGGCCACAAATCCTTCAGGGTTTATGCTGTCTCCAATCTAAGGATGGAGCGGTACTGGTGGTGGAGGTGGCAGCAGCTGGTGGCAACAGCAGACCGTGGCCTAGCCCTGTCCAGGTGGGTGCCGTGCACTGCAACAAACAGGCCCTGTCGGATGTACAGTCATGGACTCCCCAAGGAATGCAACATATCTGTGGCAACACGGTGGTGCAGTGCACACAGACAGTGTATGCAAGAACAGAAAGTCACAGGTTCAAAGCCCAGCTGGGGCTACTGCCAATCCAGTCCACATATTTTTCCCACAACTAAACCGTGATAGTAAGGACAAACCTTTATTGCAGAGAACATACGCATGGTTCATAGGCCTATATTTTACCCCACCGAGCACAGACACCACAAACAGGCGCATTATCTAGAGCAGAGTCTCCCAAATGCAGTCCTGGAGGGCCAAACACCATTCAGGTTCCATGCTGCCTCTAATAAAGATGCCTGTGCTGCATATCGATGCACTACCTCCATGGTATGCAGATGTATCTCATGCATATTCATGAGGGACTCCGGTACAAAAAGCACCCCGTGTTAGAAAAACTTTTTTTGTCGGAGAATGGCCTCCCAGTGCTACGTTGTGTAGTATTCTACATTGCCAACAGCAGCTTAAGGACATACCTGATGTAGGGTTCATAAGGAAATTTCTACATTGAACCCGAAACGAAGGCTTCGTCGATACATAGTCGATTTTGGCAGCTATGGCATTGGTTTACCAAGCTAAGTACTTTGGTCTTTATTAATAAAAAGGAGAAATCCCGGCGGTGCTAACTTTCTACATAACGTAGCACTGGGAGGCCATTCTCCGACAAAAAAAGTTTTTCTAACACGGGGTGCTTTTTGTACCGGAATTCCTTTAATTATTGTTATTTATTTAATTCTGGTTGGGTTTATTCTTTTATTTTTTTTGTTATTCATGAGGGACAGCATGAAAACCCGAACAGTGTTTGGCACACCAGGACTGGAGTTGGGTACCTCTGCCGTAAAGCAGCAGCCAACAGGAGCAGACACACCCACAGCCACACCCGCAGGCCCCATTGGCCAATGCCTCCTGGAGAGGCAGGACATTGGGCCCTGTGTGCATCTCCCAATACTAGCACTTGCATACCTTAGCAATGCCACCCTACACCTGGGTATACGGTACACAGCTATCAAACGTTTGCTATGATTACTGGCAGATAGCAATTCCTACGTTAAGCACAGTTTGCTGATTGAGCTCCATCATAACAACCTTTCTGATGTCTGTGGAGTGTGCTTCAGGTCTGGTCTCTTACAGTGTTTACCACCCTGGGGAGTGACCCCCAACAGTATTGCGTACCATATCCATGCCTGTACTGTGCCCAGGACTGGTGTGGTGGCCAGGGCTGCTGAACTCCTCTATAGTAGCACAATGCTAGCATAGGTGTGGGGGTGGCTGTCTGTCTATCCAGTGTGTGGTGGCTGCAAACACCCTCCACAGCCCACACTGCCAGCACTGTTGCCAGTATTGGCCTGCCAAAGTGCATAATGAGGAGCAAGGTACCATGGGTATAGCCCGTACAGGGTGGCCTGGCCAGGATGCATCTGCACAGGGCATAGGGCACTGGCTGGGACATTTTAGTGCCTGGCCACCACCTACACAGACAGGGTGGCTTCAGCATGTCCTGCTGGGAGATCACTCTCACCCTGACTGTGCAGTGACCACAGCATGGCTAGGCACCCCCATAGTGCTATATAGTATTTCTTTCATGTGATATTTATGGTTTTCCTTTTGGAGCCCAGTCACTGACTTATCTGCTTGTTGTGTATGGCTGACATCCCAGTTTTGGGTGCATGCATTTCCACCAGGAACATGCACTATGGACTAGCTAGCAGACTGTTTGCAGCTGGTATGTGTCTTGATGGAGCGCCTTGCAGGGTGCAGTGGCTGAAGGCTTGCTGCAGGAGAATATCAGATAGTGGTGGGGTGCAGCTTAGCATATCCAGGCATAATGTCTGTCTGCCTGCTATTGTGTTATGGGTGTGTACAGAGTAGCATTGACTTCCCTGTAGGGTGTCTGTTCCCCAGCAGGACTGGGGTTGATGGTCTCCTCTAGTGACACCATTGCTGGGAGACCATGTTTACCACCCTCAGCCCTGGAGGAGGAGGGTGGTGGTACATAATCCTCCTAGGGGTCCATGGGGGCTACACCTGACTGAGACAGACAGATATATCCAAGGTGTTGCCTGCAGAAACTACCTATCTCACACATTAGCACTGCTGGGGACCTACAGCATGGCCTACTTCTGCCATGGAAGGTGCTGTGGACCTGGTGCTGGGCGCCCCAGCGCACACTCAGGGTGAGCACAGTACCCGCACAATGTGACGGTGTGTAGCTACTCTGTGCCAGTAACACACACGGTCAGTACCCCCTACCAGGCCGAGGTACTGTGGGGGTGGACATGGTCAGTTCCCCCTACCAGGCCAAGCTGCTGTGGAGGTGCATATCCCATCTTGTGTTAATCTGTGGACAGCTGATTTGCATGTGCAGTGCATCATGGGTACGGGTGGCCTAACCCTATCCTGGTGACCACAGCAGACTGTCTGTGTGGTGACGTGCAGTCCCTCTACAGCCAGCCAGGGGCTTGCTAGCAGCTATAGAGCTGTAGCCCACTGGTTACTTCACTGCCTGTGGAGTCAGATGTTATGTGTTCAAACCCACAGTGGGGTTATTTGATAGGGCTACCCAAAGCATTATCTCTTTTTCATGTACATTATTGCTGCCAGCAAAAACATTCTCAGCATACTGTACCCATAAGGTGCCTCTGAGGGCGCTTTATAGGGCACCCTATAGGGCACCTTATGGTTACCATCCATATGAGGTGCACTATATGTTATCCTGTGGAGCGACTTATAGGGTGCCCTATGGGGGACATTTTAGGGTGCCGTGGTGGACAGTGCACTTTATAATAACCTAATCAGTATGGAACCTCAAAAAACTACACACAGAAAAGGACACTCAAATAAACTAAACTCCCCTCATGATTTCATAAAAGCAAATAAATTAACTAACAACAGAGCTTTCTCTCATGCAGCCCCATCCACCTGGAATTCCCTTCCAGAGGACCTAAGATCTATAAAGGAAATTATGGAACTCCGTAAAAAACTAAAAAACTTATCTATTCTCCATGCACTACGACAACATAGATAACCCCTTGATTTACTCAGATAATGGCTAAATCACCTGACTGAGTAATACTAAATCCTACAATTTAACAGAAAACCACTGAACTAAAAACGCTATGAATTAAACCCTAAAGTACCACTACTTGTATCTGTATGTAGTTTATCTGTATATAGTTTTATTGTACATAGTTTAAAAGCAAGTTTCATGCTGTTATGTATTAACCTATCTGTTAACCAATTTATTGTTTATTGTTACATAATGTTCGATGTAAAACCAAGCTCTTGCTTTGTGGATTTTGTTTTATTGTAAACCGCAACTGAACTCTGGAAGATGCGGGATATAAATGATTGTTAAATAAATAAATAAATAATAATGTGCCCTATGGAGTGCCTTATAGGGTGCCTTATGCGGCACCTTCAATTACGGCACGTGAGGGCGTGTTTGCTGGCAGCAATTAATAAAATACAAATAAAGTGCTGCAGGAAACAATATGTACATTGTAAAGCTGATGCCTCAGCCAGCCTTACGTATTAGGCACACTGGGGATCAAACTCATGACCCCTGTATCAGCACTCAGTGCCTTAACCATTGTGCTATACTGCTGCTCCTCCTTGCATGTCAGAGCACCTACTTATGATTTTCATTCCTTAAACTGCACAGTGCTGCCATCAAAAACAGTGCTGTGACCTTGTGGTACCTCATACGGCACCCTATCAAGTGCCCTATAAGCAACATTCTAGGGTGCCTTGGCGGACAGTGCACTTTAAAATGTGCCTTATGGGGCGCCTTATGTTAACACACTTTGAGAGTGCGTTTGCTAGTAGAGATAATTAAAATTAAAATAAAATGCCTCCTAAAGCAATCTTCCCCATAATAGGTAATGCCTCAGCCAGCTTTCTTCATTGGGCACAGTGGGGGATTGAACCCATGATCCCTGCACCATTGGTCAGTGTCTTAACCATTGTACTGTGGCTCTGTTCCTGTGCGTGCACATCAGCGCGCCACTTATGCTTCCCGCGCAACTTTCTCATGCGCTAATGTGCGGGGCGCACTTGAGCACAGTGCACATTAGCGCATGATTAATCCCGGTTTTGCTTTTTTCTGACTGAAACGCCCACTCCTTATATGGCACCCGCACACTAGCGCACCACGCACCCTAACGGGGTTTTAGTAAACATACCCCTTAGTCAGCATTTTCTGAGCCTGTACTTTAAATTCTCTTTCAGACAAACAAATCAGCTTACATCTCAACAATTGTGAATACAGGAGACTCTTCTTCAAATGCCCAGGATGATAACTTGAAAAATGCAATAAGGTATTTTTATCAGTTCGTTTCGAACCCCGTAGGGGTATTTTGAACTTGTACATCTAAAAAATGACATCTTCATGACTTTTCATCTCAGACTGAATATGAGAATCACAATGATTTAAAAACTCAAAAAACGCCACAAGCTGCTCGTTAGCACACACCCCCCCCCACACACACACAAATAGAAAATGTCATCAATGTACCTATACCATTTAATAATATGAACCATATGTACTGAAGGATATACCCATTTTGATTTAAAAAAATGCATAAATTTGCTAACGAAGGAGCAAAAATTGCACTTATTGCTGTGCCTGAAATTTGTTGAAAAAACTCAGACTTATATACAAAATAATTCTTTTTCAATGCAATTTCCACCTAGCACAGAAGAAAGTTGGTAGGAACCTTATGTGGATGAAATCTTCGTTCCCATACTTCTTCCAAGACAGATAAGGCTACATCCTGTGGAATCGAGGTATACAAGGCCACCACATCTAGGGTGACCAGCCATTTAACCGCTCTGCAATCGTTCACAGCCTGTAATATTTGTAAAAAATGAGTGGTGTCCTTAATGTACGATGGTATTAGTGGTACTCCATCTTTCAAAAAATAATCTAAATATTTCTCTACCTGCTCCAGCAATGAATCATTACCAGACAATATGGGTCTACCTGGAGGGTTGTCTAAAACTTTATGGACTTTAGGCAAAACATGAAAAATTGGTACCTTAGGAAAAGGCGGGTTCAAAAAGTGTTTTTCTTTCAGTGTCAAAAACCCTTGTTCATTAGCCACTGTAGTAACTTTCAAAATCAATTGCTGTATGTCGGATCCCCAGCTACATAATTATTAACATTATAAAACTGATGAAATATTTCTTTCTCATAATCCATGGTATTCATAACCACTATGCCCGTCCCCCCCCCTTATCAGCCCTCTTTATGACTATATCTGTCCGTTCTTGAAGAGTTTTCAGAGCTTGCAATTCTTCCGATGTAACGTTATATGAAACACGTCTAAAAAGAGATTCATATCAGTGCAAATCCGATAGAACAAGTTGTTTAAAGATATATAGCATAGGGACCAAAGGACCTGGAGGTATCCAATCTGACTTAACATGAACTACCGAGTTGTCAGTCTGAATTTCTCTTCCATCAAAAAATAGCTTTAATTGCAGGGATCTAATAAATCATTCTATTGAAATTCTACTTTGAAACCCATCATAATGAGGACCACTGATAAAAGACAGACCTCGCAAGAGTATCTGTAATTCCACAGTTGTAAGGTTCTTATTTGATAAATTAATAGCTGTATTAACTGCCGAAAGTTCACTGATTCTTTTTTGCGATGGGATCTGGTCAGAGGTAAAAAAAAATTACTATTATCTTGATGTTTAACAGGTACTCTAAGCTTATCTCTCATCTGTTCTCCAGATCCCATAGCATTCGGAGGCACACGCTGTCTGCTTTCATCTGTGCTAGAGTCCCATGAAATGTGGTTGTTTCTGGATTTCCATCCTTACGCACCATACTCCTACCACAATTCCTCGAAGATGACCAATTATATATAGAGCCTTCTCGTTCATCCGTCAAGAATTGTTTACTCTTTATAGCCTTTAACTCATTTCTATATCGCTCCAATTGTTTCACAACCTCGGTATGCCGTGTAGAAAAATCTTCAGTTGTTCTCAATTTAGCCAGTTCTAAATCAAGTTCTTCAATGAGATTCTCATTTTTCACTCTAGCTGTTTCAATTACCAGAAGCATTAAATCAAATGAGCATTTATTTAATATTCTTTGGCTAAATGTTGTAATTTTTATAAAATTGGGTTAAATAAGTGAAAAACAAAAAAAGTACTTTTTCTGTGTGGTAATTGATAAAGAACTTTGTTGTTTAAGGAAGGGAGTTTTTCGAGACCGGTGATGTATGAAGCGTATTCCCCTATGGTGATTTGTTTTGCCACATAGTGGGAGGCTATATGTTATTATGAGGTCTCTTTCTCCCATATAAATGGTTGAATTTATTCTAGTTACGAGGGAGTGTGTAAATATAGAGCTAAATTAAAAGTATTGATTGTTATTCTAAGGGGTGGGTGTGTATATTTATATGTTCTTATGCAGCCAGCTGGCATACCGGAGGTTAAAGGGCATTTCCTGTTTCCCGGTAATCAGCACGCCGGCAGGCTGAATGAGAAAACACCGCTCTTCACTCTGGTGGCTGTGAAGAGGTGAGCTGGGGCTTTGGGCCTCCCCAGATCCCTCTGAAGATGGTCAGAAAGGCGCAGAACTCTTCAGGAATGGGGGCTGGGACTGGAAATGGGTTGATGGGGGAGCTAGGACTTGAAATAGGCTGCTGGGGGGACTAGGATTGAAAATTAATTTATAGTTTTCCTCTTTTCTTGTTTGGGCATTTCATTTTTCAGTTGCAATTGCTCCAGTTACTTTCTTCTGGTTTCTTCGTGTCTTCTGCTAACCCTCCATTGTCTGCTGTCCATTTGTCATTTCTTCTCTCTTCTAGTTTTTTTCCATTCTCTCTCTACATCTGCTTTAACATACTGATCTTTCCCCTTGTGCATTTTCCTCCATTTCTTTCTTTATTCTTTTTTCATCCATTCAAATTTTACTCCTCCATCCTCAATCCCCACTTATTCTCCCAATACCCAGCCAATCATAGATTTTTCTTTTTCCCCTCCCACACAAATATCTTTTCCCTTCTCCATCCTCATTCCCCATCCCATCCCCTTCGAGTCCTCCCCCAGTTTCAGTTCCCATCTAGCTCCAGTCCCACTCAGCATCCGCTCCCTTCTAGTCCCATTCTCCCATCTCCCCGCAACAGCCCATTTCCAGTGCTAGCCCCACCGATCAGCCCATTTCCAATCCTAGCCCACCATCAGCCATTACCAATCCTAGCCCACCATCAACCATTTCCAATCTTAGCCCCCCATCAGCCTTTTCTAGTCCTATCCTAGCCGCCTATCAGCCTATTTCTAATCCGTCTCCCCATCAGTCCATTTCCAATCCTAACCCTCCCATCAATCCTTTCCAGTCTTATCCTAGCCCCCCATCAGCCCATTTCCAGTCCTAGCTCCCCCATCAGCCCATTTCCAGTCCTAGCTCCCCCCATCAGTCCATTTCCAGTCCTAGCCCCTACTACTACTACTACTGAGCATTTATATAGCGCTACAAGTCGTACGCAGTGCTGCACAGACAGGTAAGAGACAGTCCCTGCTCAACTTACAATCTAGTCAAGACAAACACAGAAGGTGTAGGCAGGGATAAAGCAAGGGGAAAGAAAACGGAGATCAGGTGAGTCAAGATCCAAAAGCAGCAGCGAAGAGGTGAGTTTTCAGCCTGGATTTGAAAAGGGTCAGAGAAGACGCCTGGCATACAGATACAGGTAGTTTTTGTTCCAGGCATCAAGGTTTGCAGCAAGGTGAAAGGAGTGAAGTCTGGAGTTAGCAATAGAAGAGAAGGGCACAGATAGAAGCAGTTTGCCAGAAGAGCAGAGTTCCCGAGGGGGGTTGTAAGGAGAGAGAAGAGAAGAAAGGTAGTGAGGAGCCGCAGAGTGAATGAATTTATAGGTCAGCAGGAGAAGTTTGAACTGGATGCGGAAACGGATAGGGAGCCAATGAAGTGACTTGAGAAGAGGAGTAATATGGGCATGACGAGGCTGGCGGAAGATTAGCTGTGCAGCAGAGTGTTGAACAGATTGAAGGGAAGAGAGATGATTCAAAGGGAGACCAGCAAGTAGTAGGTTACAGTAGTCAAGACGGGAGGTGATTAAGGAGGTGATTAAGGAGTGGATTAAGGAGTGGAGGTGATTAAGGAGCGTTTTAGTAGTGTGTTCAGAAAGGAAAGGGCGGATTTTGCTGATGTTATAGAGAAAGAAACGGCAGGTCTTAGCTATCAGATGGATATGTGTGGAGAAAGAGAGAGAGGAGTCAAAGACAACCCCCAGATTGCAGGCTGAAGAAACAGGAAGGAGTACAGAGTTACCCACAGGGATTGAGAAAGGGGGAAGAGGAGGGCAGGTTTTAGGGGGAAAGATAAGAAGTTCAGTCTTGGCCATGTTCAGTTTCAAGCGGCGGTGAGACATCCAGGCAGCAATGTCAGAAAGGCAGGCAGAAGATCCTGGTCTGGATTGCTGGAGAGATTTCAGGTGTAGAGAGGTAGATCTGGGAGTCATCAGCATACAGATGGTACTGAAAAGCCATGGGAAGAGATAAGCACAACCAAGGGACTGGGTATATAGAGAGAGAAAGGAGCGGACCCAAGACAGATCCTTGGGGTACACCAACTGGAGCGGGGTAACAGAGGAGGAAGAGCCACCAGAAACACACACTGAAAGAGCGATGGGAGAGATAGGAGGAGAACCAGGATAGTACAGAGCCACTAAAAACCAAGCAAGGACAGGGTATTGAGAGAAGGTTGTGGTCAACAGTGTCAAAAGCAGCAGAGAGGTCACGAAGGATGAGGACAGAGTAAAGGCTCTTGGATTTTGCCAGGAACAAGTCACTGGAGACTTTAGCAAGAGCGTTTCAGTAGAGTGTAAAGGACGAAAGTCAGACTGTAAGGGATCCAGGAGGGCATGAGAGGAGAGGAAGTCGAAACAGTGGCGGTGAACCGCACGTTCAAGTAGTTTAGAAATGAAGGGAAGGAGAAAGATGGGTCGATAATTAGAGGGACAGGTGGGATCAAGTGAGGGTTTCTTGAGGAGAGGTGTGACCACAGCATGTTTGAAGTCTGCAGGGACTGTTGCAGTGGAGAGCGATAGATTGAGAATATGAGAGATGGAAGGGACAACAGTGGAGGAGATGGGGCTTAGGAGACAGGTGGGGATAGGATCAGAGGAGCAGGTGGTGAGTTTGGAGGAAGAAAGAAGGTGTGCAGTTTCCTCTTCAGAGATCACAGGAAAGGAGGAGAGGGTAGCAGAGGTAGGGGGGGAGAGTTGGGAGGGAAGAGGAGGAGGAGGGGAAGTAGCTGACTAGTCCTATCCTAGCCCCCATCAGCCCATTTCCAGTCCTATCATAGCCCCCATCAACCCAGTTCCAGTACTAGCTCCCGCATCAGCCCTTTCCAGTCCTATCCTAGCCCCTCCATCAGCCCATTTCCAATACTAGCTCCCCCATCAGCCCATTTCCATTCCTAGCCCCCTCATCATCCATTTCCAATCTTATCCTAACCCCTCCATCAGTCCATTTCCAGTCCAAGCCCCCCCATCAACCCATTTCCAATCCTAGCCCCATCAACTATTTCCAGTCCTATCCTAGCCCCTCCATCAGCCCATTTCCAGTCCAAGCTCTCCCCATCAGCCCATTTCCAGTCCTAGCCCCCCCCCATCCATTTCCAGTCCTATCCTAGGTCCTCCATCAGCCCATTTTGTCTCCTAGCTCTCCCCAAACCACTCAGCCCATTTCCAGTCCAAGTCCCCCCCCCCCCCCCACTCAGCCTATTTCAGTTCAAGTCTCCCTCCCCATCAGCTATTTCCAGTCCAAGCCCCCCCCCACTCAGCCCATTTTCCAGTCCAAGCCCATCTCACCATCGGCTATTTCCAATCAAAGCCCCCCCCCCCACCCCATTTCCCCTCTCCATCAGCTATTTCCAGTCCAAGCCCCCCCCACCACTTATCCCATTTCCAGTCCAAGCCCCCCTCCCGATCAGCTATTTCTAGTCCAAGCCTCCCCCAAGCCCATTTCCAGTCCAATCCCCACTCCCCATCAGCTATTTCCAGTCCAAGCCCCCTTACTCAACCCATTTCCAGTACAAGCCCCCCCTGCTCACTCAGCCCATTTCCAGTACAAGCCCCCTTCCCCATCAGCTATTTCCAGGCCAAGACTCCCCCCACTCAGCCTATTTCCAGTCCATGCCGCGTCCTCATCAGCTATTTCCAGTCCAAGCCCCCCACTCAATCCAGTTCCAGTCCAAGCCCCCCCTCCACTCAGCCCATTTTCCAGTACAAGACCCCTCCCCATCAGCTATTTCCAGTCAAAGCCCCCCCTCCCCATCCCCATCTCTATTTCCAGTCCTAGGCCCTTCCCACGAAGAACCCTGCAGCTGTCCAACAGGCTTAGAGGGAGCCCGGAGAGGCCCCAGCTCACCTCTGACAGCCACCAAAGTGAAGAGTGTCGTTTTTCTTCACTTTGGCAGCTGTGTTGTAGAGTAGGCCACTGGCTCACTGAATGCCAGGAAACAAGAGAGGGTCCTGTGCAAAAAACATTCTCGCACAATGGAATGGGCTGGGTCAGCCCTGGATTTAACATGCTTGAATTTTAAAAGCAAAAAAAATAGTTTGTCTGTGTACCATCTCTTTAAAGAATGACTGAAAGCAGGATGTTCTCATTGCAGTTCTGCAGCAAGTTTCACAATGAAAGAATTCCCTAGAGGAAGTGAGCTGAAAGTAAACATGGAACATGCAGTTTCCTGGTGATGTCTGGCATAGGAGAAACAGTGTTATCATCAGAAAAAGCCCTATGGGGATCTTGGGGCTCTTTTGCTAAAGGGCATTAGCTGTTAGCGTGAGTTTGGCACATGCTAAAAGATACACTGGGACATGCGTTAACAGTGCAGGACCATGAGAGTGCGGCTGGATTTCGGAGCTATCTGTCCATGGTGCATTGACGGTGCAAGTGGGCAGGTTAGGGGTAGAGTGGAAGAGGTGGGCACTTTGCAGGTGGCAGGGACTGCAAGGCGAGCGATTAGCGCGGGTGCACATTCCACGCCTGATTGTGGCCTGCATTAGAGTAGGGGGCACCACTTTAGCTGTCGAGAGCATGCTTTCTATGCCACTGACAGTGACATGATGGTGTTGCGCCTAACGAGCTATGGTTTTGGCACTATCTATGTGTTAGATGCAATACCATAGTGACCTTTAGTAAAAGGGGGCCCCTATGTGATGCTGCATGTAGAACAGGGCTGCCAACTTTACCACAAACCATGCCTGGATACCCATCAATAGGCAAGGGTGGGGCAATGTAATGTAACATAACATAAAAAATATATAAATTGTACATCAACTTCACCAGTCAGCTTTTTATTTATAACAGGCCTTATATCAAATCCCAAAGCATGGTACAACATTAAATCAAATCATTAGATTTCCATATAGGAAATTAATACAAAGCAATGAAACTACCCCTGACCGCCACTGCCCCCAACAATATAAAAATAAATAAATAAAACAAATGAAGTCCTGTACAAAATATTAAACTGTCATGACTAGTAAGTCACCCTCCTTCCCAGCTAGTCCCCATCACACACACTGTCTCCTAGAATCAGGATAAGTGCAAGGATATTGGCTGCCCTAGGCAAACCTTTAGCCTATGCTCCTCCCCACCACCCCCTACCCCTGGTAAAGATTTTGACAATTAAATTCAACCCAACCGCACCCCTCACAGCTTCCTGCAAAATGCCTAATTAGACATTGGCTTTTTAAATATGAAACTTTGCTGTGTATGTCTGTGTGTGCCCGCTCTCCCTGCAGGTGTAAGATTGTGCCAGGGGCTCTTTGCGTTTATGTCGCCATCAGGATCTATTGTTTAGTTTTGACTGCTGCTATTTTGCTGTCTCTCAGAAGCTGTTTTCCTAGATGACTGCCTAGTCTTGCCTAATAGTTGGACCGTCCCTGGCTAGAATTTAATTTTTCTGGCACAGAGTAGTCATTCCTCTCCTCAACAGAAATGTAGAGTAGAATTTTTTTAGAATGCTACTGTTGTTTTCTCACAGTGATCACATATAGCAATCAGTGTCCAAAGTTCAGTGATTTGGATGTCAGTTACTGCAGAAAGATAATTTCTCTCCAAAAGTGCACTCTTTCTGTTCCTGACATTCGCATTATCAGGGACGTTTTGAGGCTATTGGAAACTCGGATAACCACCCGTGGCTCCATCACTCATTAAAATCACAATGTTTGACTTAACATGACATTAGAAAATTATCAAAATATTTGCGATGCAGAAAATAGAAGGAAAGAATTTGTATTCTTTCCTGTTTATAAGATTTGATTTGATTTATATGGTATATCGCCAGTTATCCAAAGGACACCAAGTGGTTTGCAATGATACAGTAATACAATAATACAACAATACAACCTATTAATCGCAGCATATTCCCATCTCCCAACCCCATTCTGCATAACATCCATCCCCTTTTTGACTTCCTGTCTACAAGACTTTATCAAACTAAGAATACTGTACATACATGTATATACAGCATGTAAATAGTTTCATTTAACAATGTTCCCCATGTATATCCAAGTTTGCTCATACCTGTTCTATGTAAAACCAAACAGCTTGTTGCTCTGGTCTTTTGTTATACTGTAAACCGCACTGATACTAAATAGTGTGGTATATAAGAGCCTGTAATAAATAAATACATAAATAACAACCAGATTACCCTTTAAAATTCAATAAAATCATTAAAAATAATAAAACCCCCACATTAGCTCAACCTTTTCCCTTCACCATCAACTAACCAATAATATGGTCCTCACCAGCCTTTCATAACCCCAACTTGTCCTTCACCCCAAATAGTCATGTTTTCAGTTTTCTTCCAGAGTTTTTGGAAGCTAAAGTTCCTCTCTCAATTCTATTACTGAACCAACAGGCATAACTAAAACCATTAAATCTGGTAGATGACAGCTTTGCCTCTTCTAAAGAGGAGAGTGACATAAGACCCTCTGTGAGGAACAGAGAGGATCTAAGGAGGAATAAGATAATAATTTGGAGGCCAGACAAGGCAGCTGGCCCCTATATATGGGCTTGATATACCAAGCAAACAACTTTAAACTTTACACAAAACGGTATTGGTAACTCATGCGAATGACAGGGTTAGATGACAATTTTAATGGCCTTTCCCCCAGCACTTCCTTTGTGGACCTGCCTTAACATATGGCAAGATAAGGAAGCAGGAGACATGTGACACTCTGTGAAAGAACAGCAATAAGAAAAATAAGTGAAGATTTTGGAGTTTGTATTACAATACATTTATAGAGGCACATGACTTTATCTACGAGCCACTATTCTAATAACATGGATAAGATGGTCTCTTAATACTGAGCTCTCTGAAGCAATTTCCAATAGAAAACGGAAGTAAGAATGAGATTAGCATGGAAAGTACTCCAGAGAGCATATAACGGAGAGGTTGTTCTTATGCATTAGTGTGGCTGCTTGGGTTGGCATTGGAACTTGCAGCAAGTTGGGGGGTAGGGTTGAAGGAATCTCATCCTCAGCCATCGTCAACACCCACTGCTCGCCCTAGGCTGGCCCAATGCTTTTAGTTGTCAGTTCAGCACTTGTTCTACTCAGCTTGGAAATAGGTTGTAGCCCTTTGCCTCTGATCTTCTTCAGTTTAGTCGCAAGAGCGGGTCCAAGCAGGTCGGGCCCAGAAAGATGATCATGAAGTTGGATTGGAATGCTCAGCACTGCAGGATCAGCAGAAAGCTGGGCAGACAATGATGTAAGTTGTTGGCGGGCTGGAGCTGGATGTACATGACCCCCCCAGGCAGAGGGGGAGGGGCCTGACTCCCAAGACTGGGTGACTGGAAGAGGCGGTGATGGCAGCAACAAACAGGTCTTGAAGTCAGTAGGTTCAGAACCTGGGAGGCTTACTGGTCCTGCTCAGCAGAAAGAGCGGCACAGCAGCACAGGGTGGATGACAGTGCAGCAGCAGCAGCACAGGGTGGATGACAGTGCAGCAGCACAGGTTGGATGACAGTGCAGCAGCAGCAGCAGGGTAGTTTGCATGCAGTGTTTGCAGTCATCAATTTGGCAGGCAGCTGGCTCAGATTGAGCAGTGAATTGATCAGCAATCAGCAGATCAGAGCAAAGCAGAACAGAGAGCTGGGGGAAGGGAAATTGCAGCATACAGACAGAAAGGAGCAGAGCTGAGGTGGTGTGTGTGCGCTAGGATACCAGTGCAAAATGGTGCAGAGTGGAAAGCAGGAACCATGAGTTCCCCTGCACGTGCTGCTCCACCTTTACTGTGGATGCACTGTCTATGCAGCTTCGGGAGAGGGAAATCTAATGACTTGGCCTTGTCTAAAATGCTAAGCCCTGCTGACTGGGCAGTACAATATCCATTTACAAGTTGTAACTTTGCTGAGAAATGCAGCGAGAGAACACAAGCGAGTGTGTGATAAAGATGTGCGTTGACTGGGGATTGCCTGTTATGAGCCAGATCTGCAAAGCAAAATCAAACTAAAACAGACATTGGAAAAGAAATAAAATTGAAGGGCCGATATTCAAATGCCACAGCGGTCAGCCATGATGCTTAAATATCAGCGGGATATCCAGTGGCAGTATCTGGAGAGTAGCTGCCGCTGAATATCCAAGTCGAGTGGCAGTATCCGGATAAGTGCCGGAACTTACCCAAAGAGCCTGATTTTCAGCCAGCACTTATCTAGATAGCAACTGGATCTGTACTGGCTGAAAATCCCGCTCTCTGGGTAAATGCCGACACTTTTCCAGCCAGCGCTGGTGCTGCCTTCGCTCTAACCACACTGCACTAACCAGACAGTGCCAGGGCGATTCCTCTCTCCTTACACCCCTCTTCGTGAACTCCGCTGTTCCTTTGGCTTTGTTCTCTCTGTGCCCTTTTCTTCCACTGCCAACTCCAGGCTTCAAACCTTTCACCTTTCTGCTCCTTATGCCTGGAACAAACTTCCTGAATCAATACCTTAGGTCTCAACTCTCCCCCTTTTCAAATCCATGCTAAAAACTCACCTCTTGGAGGCTGCTTTTGGATCCTAATTCCCTTGTTCTCCTTGTGTCTCCTTTCCTTTTTTGAATCCCTTGTTTCTCTTATATTGTACTGTCTGTCTTGATTAGATTGTAAGCTCTAACGAGCAGGGCTTGCCTTCTTATATGTTCTTGTACAGTGCTGTGTACACCTTGTAGAGCTATATAAATAATAATTAATAGTAGTAGTAATGTGTGCTTAGAGAGAAAACTAGAGAGAGAAACAGCTTTTAAACTGCGCCATGCATTTGGAAGGAATAAAACCTCATACTAGGATTGGCAATTTTTTGAACAAGAAAAACACGCCACATATGGCTAGCCATGCTCCGCCCATGCCTGCCCCCTGCTCCGCCCACAAAAAATAACTGCAGAGGGCAACTATGCAGGCTAACATTTTGAAAGAGAAAACCACGACACCCTCACTCCATGCCTCACCTATGCCGTGACCCTACCCCTTCATAAATTAATCATAGAAACATAAAAGCAGATAAAGACCACGACCTATTCATTCTGCCCTTCCATACCAACTACTACACTGTACAGTCTCTTTTTTATTGTTAGAGATCTGTGTTTGTCTCATGCTTTCTTTACTTCAGATAGAGACTGTTCCACTCATCTGTAAAGAAATATTTCCACGAATTACTCCTCAGTCTAATCTCCTTTCACCTTCATCCTATGCCTCCTCATTGCAGAGCTTTCTTTCAATTGAATGAGGCTCTCTTCCTGTGCATTTATTCCATGGGGGTATGTACAGTAAATGTCTCTACAATAGCTCCCCTCTCCCTTTTTTCTTCCAAAATATACATATTGAGATTTTTAAGTCTGAGAAAGCCTACTGACCATTTTGGTAACCACCCTCTGCACAGACTCCATCCTGTTTATATCCTTTTGCAGATGTGGCCTGCAGAATTGCACACAACCCTCTAAATTAGGTCTCACCAAAGACTTATACAGAGGCACTATCACCTCCTTCTTCCTACTGGCTATTTCCCTCCCTGTGCACCCAAGCATCCTTCTGGCTTTTGCTATCACCTTCTTTAGGTCCCCTAGGTCTCCCTCTTTCCTCTTTCTTTCTCCTTCTTCACCCCCTATACTGTACCACTCCTTTCTAAAAAAAAAACGTCAAAGAACTGCCAAATAGAAAAGCCCAAAAAGTAAAGGTGTCATAAAAAAACAACATATCAAGCAAAATATGTGGCAACCATCACTTACACAAAAGGGCTGCTTTAGGGGTGTGTGGGTGTGAAAGACAGAGGTGGGGCGCCCGTATGTGTGTGTGTCTCCCTACACCCCTCCTCGGGAACTCCGCTCTTCTGGCAGATCCCTTCTATCTGTACTCTTCTCTTCCACTGCTAACTCCAGATTTCAATCTTCCTACGTTGCTGTTCCATATGCCTGGAACCAACTACTCGAGTCAGTGTGTCAGACTTCATCTCTGGCCCTGTTCAAATCCAGACTAAAAACTCACTTCTTTGAAACTGCTTTTGGATCCTGATCTCTCTAGTCTCCTGTTCACCTGCTATGTGTTTCCTTACCATTCACCTAGATATAGCCTAGTCCCCAGTTGTTGTGTTGTCTTGCGTTGCTAGACTGTAAGCTCTTATGAGCAGGGACTGTCTCTTACATGTCTCTGTACAGCGCTGCGTATGCCTTGTAGCGCTATATAAATGATAAGGTGGGGTGTCCGTGTAGGTAGTGCGGAGCTGGGGTGCCTGCATGTGTGTGTGACCAGAAGTAGATTGCCAGACAATGGAGGGTAAAGCGACTTGCCCAAGGCCACAAAAAGTGTCAGTGGGATTCAAACCCTGGCATCTTAGCTGACAGATCAAAAGACTGGACTACTCTATACCACTACACTACTCCCCCACTGAAAGCAAACTGGTATTTGTCCGAAATTCTGCCCACTAAAGTCTGTGCTGCAAATTCCACAATGTATCTGATTTGGGTTTTAGAAATCCAGCAAATGCAATGCAGTGTGTGCCTTTGAGTCAAGGCTGACTCCTGGGTTTTCTTGGCAGTGTAAACAAAAGTGGATTGTCAGGGCTTTCTTCCAAGGCAATGGAGAATTAAGTGACTTGCTCAAGGCTACAAGGAATAGCTAGTGGGAATCAAACCCTGGTCTCTTATTTACTAAGCCAGTGCTCTAACCATTAGCCTACTCCTCCACACACAGACACCCAGCACTGGTCTAAAATCTCCTGGACCTTGGAAACATAGCAGTAACGTGGCGGTGGTGGCTTCAGCCTGCACAGGAAGAGGTAAGGGCGGTACACAAGCTTGTAGCACAGCTGACGTGAGTCTCAAGGCAGAATGCATGTGGTAATCAGCGGGTGGCAGGAGGTTATAGGGCTAATAACTTTCTGATGCCAGCTGATCACTATCTGCATTCAGATAGATGGGGGCTGCGTGCAGGGCTCCTCTCTTCTGTTCGTGGTGGGGCAGAAGGAGAGAAAGCCAGCCACATGCTCCCACTGGAGTCCCTCCAGCCCCCCAAAAAATGGCTTTTTAAATGCCGGTTTTAACTCTCTGCCAACAGCTGGCCTGGCCATATAAAAAAAGTCCAGTTGGCAACCCTACCTCTTACCCAAAAGTGTTGAAAAGCACTGTGTGACACCTTCACCACTAAAGCAGAACTACTGTGTACAGTTTATGAAAAGGCAAATCCTTTGTGTGTAATTCCCAAGGAAAACTGTACTGTAGCTCTCTGAGCACTGGAAATAAGGAATTTAAATACTGCCTAGACAAAACAGATTTCCTAAATGACTGGAAGCCTCTGTGTGAATTAGTATTGTGTATGTGATAAATTCAAAGTACAGGGAAATATTATGTACATTTGAATAAAAGAGTAGAATGTAACAATGGGACTTGCTGAAATGTAACTTTACCAGTGGGGACACAAGTGAAATTTTTTTTTATTTGGAAATCAGTTCAGTCTCTTATTCAGTATCCTACCCAATGAACAATACATAAATCAGATTGTGGACAATTAAGTCATGAAAATTGAGACAGTTTCCCCTTTTTGGTTTCTTTAAGTACAGAGATACGGATCTTACCAGGGAAAGCTTAACTGACATGATGCGAAGAGAGAGGTCATTAAAAAAAGACATCATGTTTGGCAAGGTTGAAGGTCAACGCAATAGAGGAAGGCAGAGAAATGTGATGGACTGATACAACAACAACAGCAAGCGGGGACTAAGAAGAACTTGGAATATGAGGCCAATCTACTTCTTCAGGATCAGCCCATGGGAGACCAGGAGGTGACCAGTTTAATATCCCTAATGTACAGTAATTGTGAGATAAGGTGTATGTACATTTACTACTTACTACTAATAATAATTATTTGGATAGCACTAAAAGGCATATGTAGCGCTGTACATATAGATGTAAAGAGACAGTCTTTGCTCATAAAGGTGAAAAATATCACAAAATTGGGGACTAGAGTATAGTAAGATACACATAAGTGATGAACAAGAGAGTGAGGGGCATCAGAATCCAAAAGTAGCTTTGAAGAGATTGTTTTTTTGCCAAGATTTGATAGGGCTAGAGAAGGAGCCCAACGTACTGACTTAGGAAGTTTGTTCCAGGCATATGGAGCAGATGAATCCTTGAAAAGACAAAAGAATACCAAAAGGATATCAATTTGTGCTTTAATGACTACAGCAATACCTTTGACTGTGTAAATCATGAATGACCCTAGGCCACATTAAGAAACATGGGTATACCAGAACACCCGATAGCTCTCAGGCACAACCTTTATATTGATCAAGAAGCAACAGTTCAAATGGAACAAGGGAAAACAGAATGGTTTAAAATCAGCAAAGATGTACAACAAGGCTGCAATATTATTCTTTTATAGGGGGAGGGGCACCGTGAAGATCTTCAAGATTTCTGTGTGTATTTGAATAAACACAATTCTGCAATTCAGTTTGAGATGGTCTGTGACCATTCTTCTGTACATTTTCTTGATGTCTATGTCCAGAAGACTGCGGAGACTTTTTGATAACTTTGTTTGCTAAGCCTACAGATAGAAATACCCTTTTGCAATATAACAGCTTTCATCCCATACAATTGAAGAACAGTTTCTAAAGCAGTTGTGCATAGACCATATAAGTGAGCATACCACAATCATCAAGAATGGTTACTTGATCCTTCTAATTTTCCCTCTTCAAGTGATGAACGGGACTCATTCATTTGTGTGGTACAACTTTCATCCTTAGCATCGAAAATTGATGCATCTGTTAAAAAACAATGGTCGGTACACTCAGTGCATTCTGTGCTTGCAAATGTTAAACCTCGTATTTGCCTATAGCAGGGGCAGAAATCTACGAGATCTTCTCTGTCCTGCAGCACCCAGGAGAATGGGTGGACATTGCCTCTCCTGTATCATGATGGAAGAAGAAGATAAACTAGTTTCATCTGATAAACCATTTTTTCTGAAGTATGTAACATCATGTATATCACAATATGTGGTTTATTTGATTAGATACCCCTGTGCTCCGATCTATATTGGAAAAACCACCCGGCAATTAAAGGTACAGCTGTCGAAACATAAGTGCAGCCTGTCACAACAGAGGAAGGAAGTTCTATTTGTAGATCACTGTCGACCGTTTCATGATAACTTTAACAAACTACACTGTATGGCCATAGATCATATTGCCCCTTCATTGCTTGGTGGAGATAGAGGGAAGACTCTCCTACAGCATGAACAAAAATGGATTTTTACCGTGGTTCTTAATAATACGATTGAATGGGGGGTCTATCTGTAATGCGATTGGACGATAGGATTTTGCATGGCTTTAGCGACTATGTCAAGTGACTATGTTTCTCCTCCTTCTTGATTGGCTCTGAGCAGTTTAAAGGGCTGATTAGTGATATCAGACACCACTACTGGAGTGAACTGCCTGACTAGTGTTTGTAATTCACCCCTGATAAAGGCAGAATCGGTGAAACTAGGATCTTTATAGGGCATTTTTATCTTCATGGAGAACTGGCAGCTGTAAAGCTAAGTAAATTTGTGCACTTTCATGCCAATATATTTTTCTCCAGTATATAGCCTTTGTTTGGTTTGATTCTAGGAGTGAGAGGCACCAGAGTGGCTTAAGGTTGTCGTCTGTGATTCTCTCTTTGGTGCTGACCTGAAGCAAGAAGCTAAATGTAGCCTGGAACTATTAATGAATGAATAAAAATATAAAAAATAATAAAAATTGAAAATTAAGAACATGATTGAATAATGTCAATTGACTTTTTAAAGGGTTAATAAATATATAAAATATAGAAATTATGATAATTCGAGGAATTTTTTGGCCCATGATAGTGTGAATAAAGCTTTTCCCCTTTGGGCAGATTACTGCTATATAGAGGGAGATTTAATGCATGCTGAGATCTTTTCTCCTTGTATCTAACTACCGAGCTCTAGTGAGAATTGTATCTGCCAACTCTCCATGTAAGATTTACTAGTAAAATCATTGAGCCAATTTTTGGACAAGGTTCAGTAGTAGTAATATAATAAAGGATAGATATAATTGTTACTTTACTAGGAGCTTTTTTGTTTGTGACTTAACAACAACCATTCTCTTTTTTTGTTTACTCATTCCAACCCAATAGATGTTCAAAAGAAATGATACTAAAGGGTTGAGAATGCCTGTGTGACTGTCTGTAGGCAAAATAACTCTCAAAATATTTAATGGAATGGGACTAAATTTGGTGTGGGGGGAAAATGGTGAAGACACATTGAAAAACACATTGAAAGATATATGGAACCAAAGACCAGTTAATGTTGAATAAGGCTATCATGGCCAGGACTAAGATAAGCAGAAACCCTTGTATGGCATGGATTGATTATAAGAAAGCTTTTGACAGCATTCCACACTCTTAGATAATAAATTGCCTTGAAATCCTGGTTTCATAGAGTACATTGTTTGCCATGACAATGTGGCAAACCTCACACTTTCTGAAATATGAAGATGGTCAGTACATCATTCCTAACATCTAGATCCAGTGAGGACTTGTTCTAGGAGAGTCCCTGTCACCACTTCTGTTTTGTATGGCACTTAATTCTCATCAACTCTTTGAAATATGGATTTAGCCTGAATCCTAAAAAAGGTAACAACAGGTAACATCCCATTTACTATTTGTAGACAAGCTCAAGTTCTATAGTTCTAGTTACCAACAATTAGCAGAGCAACTCCATATAGTGAAAAGCGTTTTCTGATTTTATTTTATTTATTTGAACACTGTCCCTAACAGCGATCAGAGGCAGTTTACATTGAACAATAAAACTTCGTTACATGGAGCATATCAAACTATTATACAATGATCAAAGAACTATTTACATACCAGTAAATGGTATGTAAATCAGAATGATGTTTTGCTTTGAGAAATTTGCTAAGGCGACTTTATTTATAGGAAAATTGAGTAAAATGGAAAACATCTCCCTGACTGAGTGGTGTGACATCAAGGAACTTGAATAGGAAGACGTATATAAATATCTCAGAGTAGAGGAAGGAACGGCACTCAAGCAGAAATTACTGAGAGTAAAGATCAGTAAAAATACTACAGAAGATTAAAATCATTATTGAAAATTGCTTTAACATCACAACATAAGAAACAAGCCATCAATTAGCTAGCAATTCCTGTACTCTCATATAGCTTAAGGATTGCAGACTGGCTGAATATTTCAACAAGAAAACTCCTCCATGCCCATGAGGTAATTTGCAAGAATCAGTGTATGCCAAGACTGTACATCCTTAGAACTGAAGAAGGCTAGACCTCATAGAGATTGATTACACATACATAGCTACTATCATAGGCCTTCAAGCCTAAATAACAGCATCATCAGAACCAAATACACACAAAGTTCTGAAATATGAAAAATAAACATCCAGAATCTGTCTCCATCTTCAAACTTGGACAAGCGTTTTGATGACTGGAAAGAATGAATGAGAATCCACAAGCATACACAGGAAAAGAAGCAACAGAATTTACAAAACAAGAGAAAATACTCTTCAAAGAATTAGATCAGCAAATGAAGTAAAACAAGTGGCAAATGCATAAATACAGTGGGAAATACAAAGTGTTATTCCAGAAACCCTTTGTCAATCAAAAATGGACAAATGAATGGTTAAGGAGAGGTGAATTGAAGCCAAAGGATGAGAGATTGATAGCTGCAGCTCGGGACAGCGGATTATGGACAAGATGATTTACAGTGATCAATTTAAAAACTGGCAAAATAGACATATGTTTATTATATAAGACAGAGCTGGAAACAATGACTTACTTCATACCTAGCTGTGACGTTCTGAAGGCAGAAAACGTTTATATAAAAAGGCACAAAAAAGTAGCATGCCTCATACATTGGAAACTCTGTAAACACTACGGGCCCAATATTCTAAGGCATTTACACAGTTTACAGACTTATAAATTGTGTAAATGCCCCTAAGCAGGATATTCAGCGGCACTAACACAGTGCCACTGAATATCCCCGAATAGAAGCTTTGATACACTTAGACATAGTCATTAAGGAATTGCACCTTTAAAACTCCCTCCCCTCTTTTCTATTCTCCCGGACACAGACACACACTGAGCCAACACATACATATGCATGCACACGTGTACACACACAAACACAAACACAATCAAAACACACATACATTCAAACACACACATACAGAAGAATTAGAAATAATTCCATAAGGCATGTTCTGCATGCGTTCCTCATCATTTACTTCCACCCACAGTGTTGCCACACCCCTAGTCCTGCCGAGCTGACTTTTATTGATTCAAATGTATATTTCATTTTCTTTGTGGTAAATTCTACTGTAAGACACTAAACCATGGAGTTTGCTGCTAGTTGCTATGTTTACTGCCAACTAA
This sequence comes from Ichthyophis bannanicus, assembly GCA_033557465.1. NCBI lineage: Eukaryota > Metazoa > Chordata > Amphibia > Gymnophiona > Ichthyophiidae > Ichthyophis > Ichthyophis bannanicus. The sequence continues at coordinate 913,624,833 of CM066033.1, forward strand.
TGGTAGAGAAGCACAGCAATACCTGTTGTCATGGGACCCCTGTGGTTAAACTGTAAAATCCAGTCTTTGAAATCTGATGACAGTGAAATCTAATGGTTTTGTATATTATCACACTGGGTTTTATTTTATTAGAAACACATACAGAGATAATACAGATACACGTGCACATTTATAGAGAGGTTGGAAAGAATTTCATGAGCCATGATCTACATGCTTTCCCCACTTGTTAAACTTAGAGGCTCCTTTACTAATCTGCACTATGCAGTTAGCATGGTTTTGGCATGCGGTAACTGCATGCTGTAGTATGTGGTAACTGTTAGAGTGGATCCATCACAGCGCAGGCCAATTCCCATGCTGTGAACTGTGCGGTAGAGTAGCAAATTGGCAGGTTAGGAGTGCAGAGTGGGCATGGTGAACACAGTGCAATCAACGCAAGGGTAAACACTGCACGCTGAAATGCTTGCAATTAAACCAGGTGCAATTACTCCACCACAATAGATGAATTTAAGTACATTCGTGGTAATAGTGCCCTGTGTTGGGAAAATGCTGTACACGTCCCCGACCGTTAATGTTGTGGCTTTGCACTAACACGATTTTGTGCATTAGGTGCAAAACTGCAGTGCACCTTAGTAAAGGGGCTCCCTTAGTCTAGCATTTCTCTTTGTTCTTCCCTCCTTATATAGTTTCTCCTCTCTTCCTGAATCGTTTCCATTTTTTTCCTTCCTCCCTACCTACCTAGTCTTTTCTCTTTCCCTCAGTCTCTCTCATTGTTTTCCTCCCTTCCTCTTTCCTTCTTTTGTTTCATCCTTTTTTCTCATGCCAGATTTCTTTCCTGCCTTTCTCCCTCCAGCGTCGCCTCTCTTCCTCATTCTCCCCCTCAGAACTCTGTCCTGTTTTGACACTAGTGATTCCAGGAATAACTGTTTGCTTTTGCTGTGAGGAAACAACTGAATACATTTCTGTCCTCTAATTAAATTTATTGCCATAGAGGTTGGGAAAAGGGCCCTTTTCATGCACATGTTGCAACATGCTTTCTCTTTTCATGAGTTTCTTTCTTCTGCCTTTGTTGGTTTAAATTTATTGTTTCTTGTTCTTGCTCTTTTTCAATGTAGCAAATGGGTTTTTTTGTGATAAAGGAACCAACTAACAAGTTCCATCTGGGATGTGAGTGTGCCAATCTGTTAAGTCCCTTTATTGTATTCTGACAGACATAGAAGCTTAGCAGGGATGATGAAGGTTTTTGTAGCTGCTTCCATTAAACAAGTTATGGGAATTCAGTAGATGAAATCTTCATAACATATAAGAAAGCAACTGGGGATGTCAGTCAATCAGATTTTGGACTGAGTGTCCATACCTTCTTATTTGTACGCATTGTACAATTATGGAGTCCAATTAAAAATGCCAGTAAATAAGACCCATTTGGCCCCACAAAGTCTATCTCTTTTTGCTGCTACCCACTATGGAGCTGATACACACTAACAATCTGTACACCTATGAAAGAAGTCTAGAAAGGTGCCTGTTTTATCAGGATACGTAGGTGCCTGTGTGCCTTTTATAAAACAGGCTCCCAGAGCCAGCTTTAATAGCATGCAAATGTCTATGCACAGATTGACACCTGTTCTGAAAAAGTATCTGACCTGCCTGCATCATAAGGTATTGTAGGATGAATCTGCTCGTCAGTGAGTTTCTCCTATCTTCCCTTTGGAGATAAAAGCCCTGCATCCAAGGGCTTGGTGTCTTCCTCCTTAGATGGCAGAAAGGGGTGGGCCACAGGGGCCATGCCCCACCAATATTTTGCACAAGACAGCATCAGCGATAGAGATTTTGGGGACAGGGCTGGAGATTGGTTTGTTTGGCCCCTCCTACCAAAAAGATGTTCCACTTGCACATGAGTCTTAGGAAGCAGAAGAGGCTACCTGGGAGGCAGCCTTTCCCGATGGTTGGCTAGGTCATAACAACCACAGGGAGTGCTGGTGTTCTCAAGCCCAACTAGGCTTAAAAACCACAGCTAAGGTAGAAGTAAATAGGTGGAGATGGAGAGAGGTTGACCGTTGAAGAGAACCAGAGGGATCTGGGCTGAAAGAGCAGCCTTGTAGTGTTTTTTTTGTCCTCTCAGTAAAGTGAGTGGGAAGCAGCAGTGTGTATCCAGGGCCAGTGCAAGGATTGGAGGCCTCCATCCTGCTCTCCCCCATGCCTGCTGTCCCTGCCCCCATTTCCATCACTTCTGACGCTCTTCTCCGAGGCCTGAAGCCATGGCAATGGCTTGGAAACTAGAAATCTGGATTGGAGGGATGCAGAAGTGACAGATAATAGAAGACAGGAACTATGGCACAGCACAGGAGAGTTCAGGTAACTGATGCATCATGGTTTCCAAACTTTTGTTGCCGCGCAAGCCATGGAAAGTGGCAGCAATGAGCATCCCTCAGAGGGCCAGCACTCTATGCAATGGTTGTGCTAGAACTGGGTGCAATCCCATCTCTAGCTCTGAGAAAACCATGGGCCAGTCATCTTGGTGTGCAGCCTCAAAGCAGCCAGTCCAGGAAGTATTTGAGATTTTTTGCTATTTGTTTTCCCTAATTTATTCTCTGGAGGGGGGGAGTAAATTTCATCTTTTTTGTTACTCTGCAGTCAGAGGTATGCACTAAAAGTTTGGGATTTTGGTGATTGTCCATGAGCGCGAGGCCAACTGACTTTGTCTGCTTAAGATATTGAAGGCTGGGCCTGGGAGTTTATATTTTTGTAAATATTTTGCAGGTTCCATCTAGCAGCCCACAAGACATGGAAGAGAAGAAATCCCAGAGAAACTATTTAAAACATAAGAACATAAGATATGCCTATAGCTGGGTCAGATCAACGTCCATCAAGCCCAGTATCCTGGTTTCCAACAGTAGCCAATCTAGGTCCATACGTACCTAGCAGTTTCTCCCCCAAAAGACATAGTTTCCTCAATGCTTGTATTGGGTGCAAAGCAGTGATATCCTGGCTCTCCCTTTTTATTAATGGTTTTGATGGACCTTCCCATCCAGGAACTTATCCAAACATTTTTAAAACCCAGCTACACTACACTTTTACTACATCCTCCAGTAACAATTCCAGAGTTTGATTATACGTTGAGTGAAAAAATATTTTCTCTTATTCGTCTTAAATAGTTTACCCTGTAGCTTCATTGCAGTATCGTTCCCTAATCTTTCTATATTCTGATAAAACGTAAACAATTGATCTACGTTTAACCAATTCCATTCCACTCTGTTCATTACTTTATAGGCTTCTATCATATCTCCCCTCAGCCTTCTCTTTTCCAGGTTAAAGAGCTCTAACCTTTTTAGCCTTTCTTCATAGGTGCATCCTTCCATCCCCTTTACCATTTTGGTGGCTCTTCTCTGAACCTTTTCTAATAATGCTATATCCTTTTTAAGATATGGCGACCAGAACTGCACACAATATTCAAGGTGCGGTCGCACCATGGAACGATACAGAGTCCATTATAATATCCCTTTGTTTTATTTTCCATTCCTTTCCTTAGAATACCTAGCATTCTATTTGCTCTCTTGGTCCACGCTGCACACTGGTCAAAGGGTTTTAACATTTTATCCACACTACGCCTAAATCTTTTTCCTGGGTGTTGGTTCTTAATGTGGAACCTTGCGCCATGTAACCATAGTTTGGGTTGTTCTTCCCTAGGTGCATAACTTCCACTTGTCCACATTAAATTTCATCTGCCATTTTGTAAGCCCAGTCTTCCAATTTATCAAGATCCTCTTGCAATTTTCCACAATCCTCATGGGTTTAAAAACTTTAAATAGTTTGTGTCATCTGCAAATTTGCTAACCTCACTCATTATTCCCTTTTCCAGGTCATTTATGAATATGTCAAAAAGCAGCGGACTCAGCACAGATCACCGGGGTACAGCACTATTCACCTTTCCCCATTGGAAAAATTGACATTTAGCCCTACCCTCTGCTTTCTATCTTTTACCAGTTCCTGATCCACAATTAGGTGAGCAAGACTCACTGCCTATCCTGATCCCATGTACTCTTTAGTTTATGCCAAAAGTCTCTGTTGAGGGACCTTGCCAATAGGCTTTCTGAAAATCCAAATAGGGGACAAATATCAACTGACTCGTCAGCCTTTTGTCTACCTGTGTTTAATTTCACGACCTTCAAAAAAACATACAGGGCCTATTAGTCAAGACAAGATGTACCTTTGGTGCTAAAGCCCTTTTGGGTTTGTCTCCCATTAATCCATGAATATCTACATGTTCAGTTTCCGGCAGGTGTTTTGTTCTCTTATTGATGGTTTCTCTAGCCCCCCATTTTTTGTTTCCCATACTTTGGGGATGGTCAGGCTCACCGGTCTGTAAAAATTGTTCCTTCTCGATCACCCCCTGGAAACCTTTGTTAAAAAAAATTTGGGGCCTTTACGTTCACTCTCATCCGCCAATCTTCAGGTATTCCGGTATGATTCCTTTTAATGATAGTTCCACAGATTACTAAGTAGCAAGTTCTGCAATCTCATATTTCAGGTTCTTTCAACAGTGGGCCCTTGGGATGGTCACTAGTCATCCAGGGACGCTCCACTATGTGATATTGCTACTCTTCATTTTTATTCATATAGCTGTAGATAAATACATGCCTTCCTGGAGTGTAGCCGATAGTTTTCCCTTCAAATTCTTCCGCAAAAAAACTCTTTAAATACCACTTCAGTCATGGGTAACATCCCTACATCTTTCCTCAGTAAAGACGCAAAGCAAAGAATTCATTACAGCTTTCCACTATTGCCAATTGTTTGCCGGGGTGCTTAGGTGGCCCACGGGTTTAACCCCTCTATCAGCTAAATGCTCCCAACGTGACTCTCGTCACGGAGTTTTTGGGGGGGCTAAACGAATATCACTTGAAAAACTCTTATTTTATGTACGGCGTTTCGTGTTTTTTGTGGCTTCTCCACAGCAGTTTCTTTCTTCTTCCCAAATGTGCTCTCCTTTTGGTTGCCCTGTCCTTATAGCAATGCTCGCAGTTAACTTGTGCCCAGTGCTTGTGCTGTTTGAGCTACTGATCAGTTGTGTGGGGAACTTAGTTGGATTGTCTTTACCTTGTCCCTTTGTATTTTTCCCTATTGTTTTTTAACACTATTTTGTACTGATAACCTGCTTCGTTACTGGATCTGGCGAAGTCAACCGAATATAAGACTGCTTTATTCTAGTGAAGCCTTTTGTTGACCCAAATGTGTCTTTTTTTTGTTTTATGTTTTTATAGAGCTTTTAGAACGTGTGAGTATTTTCACGTTCTATCTTAGGCTGTAAGGTTTTGCCTTCCCCTTGCCACCAGGACCTTTTTATGCCCTTTGTTGCACCTGCGCGGTTCTTGCCATTTTTCCCCATTGTTTTAAAGTTCCAATGCCCTTTTCTTTTATTGTAGTGCCTGCCACCTGGTTACGCCTGCAGCGCCTAGTGGAGCAAAGCCCTATCTTACATTGGCACCTCGACTGCCACTCTACCTCCACTCGTAACCAACCTAGCCCCAGGAAGCCACCCACATTCATTATCGGCAAAGAGGGGCAATGCCTTCTTTTCTATGCACCTCCTTTTCACAAAAATGCTTATGCAGCTGCACAATCTTACCACAAAGTCTCTTTTTCTCCTTGCATTTGTAGAAAAAAGCAGTTTATCACAAAAGTGGAATCCTTCTCTATGATGTAAAAGTACCAGCAGCGACTTGGTATCAAGAATAGGTCTACAGGCCAAGTGGTAAGCACATGGACAATTAACTAATATTGCATTTTACAAAGTATGTGTGCAAACTCTTCCTAATCTCTGCATGTTAAAACGTATTCATAAGGAAGGGCGTGAATGTGCTTACAGTGTCACTTTAACTGGTTGCTAAAACGTGAACTTTTTACTTCAAAACCTTTGGAATACGATCTCCAATGTATGTAAAATGTGGGTTTCAGATGCAGTATTTACCGTTGATACCTGAAAGCTTGACGTAGTCTTGAGGGTCACTGCAGCAGGACGAGAAATTTCCTGGGACAAGAGGAAAGAATTTCTGAAAAATCTGGTATACTGGAAAAATAAAATCCTAGAAAAGTTAAGTTGGCAAATTGGGGAAAGCATGTCAGAAGCCGATAGCTCATGGAATTCTGTGCCGAGCCCTTCTGCATTCTGTGGGGCTTGTTTTTACAAAGCCGCTGTTAGGCGGTTTTCCGATCAGCTGCTTATCGGAGCGCGTGGCCCCATTGATAACGATCTGAAACTGCTCCCCCACGTCTTTCTGCGTAAACAAGCCCCTGTGTCTGTAGGTATGACTTTTGAGGAGTAGATAAGGAGGATCCAGCTTTTTCTTATGAGGGTGGGTTGGGGGGCGGTGGGAGAAGCGTGGAGGGTATGTTTATTGTTTATAGTACATTTTTTTGCTATAGTACACTTCATTGACATGTGTACCAGAGCATTTAGGGGGAAGTGTCAAAGGATACGACAATCTAACTCCATTACCTTGAGCAGGCAAAGGATAGAAAAACAAACGATGTCATTTATGCAATAAACCTACAATAGACACCTCTCTGTCTATAGGGACAACGTACCCAAGAGCCGCCGGCCCAGTCTATGTCCTCGCCAAAGATCGCACTCACAGCCAGCAGATCTTGCAGACCAGGCTTTACCACTCTTTTAAGATGTTTTCTGCATGGTCATATGAAAGCAGTAGTACGTCCCACAATAATGGGTTGGTAAAGAAGAACGCAAAAGAGGGTGTAGAATATTGAACCTCTGCTAAGGAACAGGAGATATAAACAAGAGGAATCCCATTTTGGGAGCCGATTACTCGTAACTCGCCGGAGCAGGAGTGTAAGGTAGACTACGGGGGTAAGGAAAGTTCTATTGGAATTTCTGTACCAAAGGCTTTAATGAGCGAGAGAGTAAATACCTAGAAATGTTATGCAATCAGTCAGAGTGTGCCAGTGGTTTGTGTTAAAGAAGATGGGGACAGTAGCCATGATTCAATCTACAGAAATATCCGAGGGAAAGGCGTGATAAACGTAGGTGGGCAGTTAGCGAGTTGACAGAGGTGGTGATAGGTTGTAGTCAGGTAGGGTTATTTGGGGTATGAGGGAGTTTTAGGTTAGAGGAGAGGTTTTGGGATGGCTAAGTTGGGAGACAGGGGTGTATTTTAGATATGTGAGGAGTAGTTGTGGGGGAGCTGCCTGGAGTTGGGGGTATTGGAATTGTCTTGGGATAGCGGTAGGGAATGGGTTCTGTTGGATTGCCGTTTGAGTGTTGGAGTCAGATTGAAGGGTGACAGGGACGCAAATAAAGAATAGTTTTATAATGTGCTGTAGTTTGGGAGTATAAATGGTGCAATTCCTGGATAGCCGCACACTTCAAAATGATGTGAACATGATGGAGGGTCGGTGTCAGAGGGTGCTATTAAATGGTTATGGTGGTCTTCATTATAAAGCTTAGGTGAGGACAGAGCTTAATGGATCTTAATATGTACACCTTATAGGAAAGGCGGGACTATGAGGTGATATGATTGAGATGTTCAAATACCGGTCCATGGCAATAAATGTTCAAGGGGGAGCCTCTTTTCAATTGAAGCAAGTTCTGGGCTACGAGGGGACATGGGATGAGGGTGAAGGGAGGATAGATTCGAGGGAGTTGAATATGCGGAAATATTTTCGTTTAACCGAAAGAGTAGGTGGATCCGTGGAATAATAGCACTCCCAGTGGATGGTGGTATAGATGAGACATTAACAGAATATCAACAAAGCATAGGACAAACCCAGAGGATCTCTAAAGGTAAAAAGGGGACTGTTTGTAGTTGTTTATATGGAAGGACAGACTAGATAGGCCCCCCATGTGGTACATTTTTCTACTGTCGTCATATTTCTATTTTTTCTATGTGTTCTATTTAATGATTCTCTGAAGCCCTAAGTTTTCTTGGTCATTATGTATAATTAGCAATGCTCAGGGCAGGGTGAGACAGATTCCAGTCCCATTCCCTCATAGTCACCAAAAGCCCTCAACCCATATAAGCCACAGGAGGTTTTCCCTAACGTTGTGGGGGGGGGAGGGTGGAAGCTAGCTTGTCTCCAGAGACTTTGATATAATAATTGCTCTAGAGACCGGTATCTCAAAGATCTTTCCTCTCCTTTTCTTTTGTTTCCTTCTTCCAACTGACTAGAATCAAAAGTGAGAAATAATGAATATAGTAAAGGAGCCACAATGTTGAGTGCACCCCAACTTAAACGAGGTGAGGTTAAGGTTGGGTGCCTGGCAACACTCGTTAACTAGTTCTCTTCTGGGTCCTATACTTGGGGAGCGTCCATACTTGCCCAACATAGCATATCTGAAAACCGTGTCCACTACCATACTGACCATCCTCTCCAGATTTGGTTTACTCCTGCCGCCTCGTCAATACGATGGCAACTACATGGGAGGTGTTCTTTGTCACTAATCGTCTGAGGGCTGTGCGGTCTCATTTTTCATAACTAACTTTTGTCTCTTGAGGAACCTTTAAACATTCTTGTGGATAGTCCACATAGATCTGAAAACAAGCGACTTAGTAGAGTTACCTGGATGCTTTGGAGCTTTCACCCCGCCATGTACACTCTCTTGACTCATAGTGATGGGCATATCTTAAGAACCTTCTCTTTTCCTTTGGATACACGCTTTGCTTCATTTCAAATATTTTCAATACCCCTTAAGGCAGTATTTTTACAATGAAGAAACTGTAGGCAGTGAAACGCCTCAGAAGGTGGCACAACTGTAAGAGCGTTCAAAGAAAAAGGGGATCTGGGATCTATGCAATATTGAGGATACACACCGGCGGTGGCATTTAGGGGGAAGTTATACAAAAGCTTGCAGCGTAAGTGTACGGAACATTTATAATCACATCCTGTTCCATTTCTGATTGTTACTGAATACGTCACTGGGTAAACAGAAACATATCTGGAGCCAGTGATATATTAGCTGTGTGCAAGAAAGAAGAGAAGCAATGAGCCAGTTTCCGTTTATCAAGGTTATATGATGCAAGCAAGCATGTAACGTCTAGACGTTAGTCAGCCAATTGTGCTATAAGAAGTTCTGAGACCTTTGGTAACACGGTTTATTGCTTGTTATTCACAATAGTTTAAGTAATTAATAAATTACATGCCGATTTAATCAACGCACATAGCAAGCCAATCGAAAGGGGCTTTCCAAATATGTTTTCACGCACCGATGAGTGGCAACTGGTCTCTAGAAAAAACTTAGCGGCAGCTCAACCATGGGCTCATAGCCCTTGTAAACGGTGCCAGTTTTTACATCAATGACGCCAGTGTCGTAGTTTTTTTTAGAAATTTTTTCTTTTAAGGACTATCTTGAGAACTACATTCCGCTCGATCAAAAACACCTTGAAAAGTGAATATCTCAACACCTCAAAATGAGGAGAGATGAACTTAGCATTTAAAAAGGGTCAGACCAGATGGTGCCATAAGGCGGGGGCAATGCCCGAGCGCCTTCAACTAGGTATGACCACAAGCGTTTCACACAAGAGCTTTTCGTCAGAGAATGTTCCGTGGTCTTGGGCTGAGACAAACATAAAAATGTGAAAAATTAGTTATGCGGAAACCATTTTGCTAGTTATATTATATCGTAGATCTAATGTTATTTATAACCAAACCTTGGAGTTGTGCTGTCGCCCACGTATTTCATTGGCACCTGTCTTGAACACTCATTTGAAAAGAATCCTCTGTGCCAAAAACTCCGCGCTCAGGAAGCATAGATCCAGACTGAGACCGTTCTCATTTTTGAAGGTAAAACTGATCACGTTTTGTCTAGTCGAGCTCGCTATTTTTTTCCCTGATAGTAAACTATGCATTGAGTAAGGCAAAATCTTATGTTGTGTGTAAAAAGAACAATAAACCAATCAAGCAGACTCTATCATTCAGAGACAGAGTGCTAATTCCAACCTGACATTGTCAATCCATTTGGATTTACCGTATTAAGAGTTGAAGGAACACCACATTTGTTCTTTTTTCCAAAGTAGAGTGTCCGGCAATCGTCCTTCCTGCGCATGGGAGCCAGGGAGGGGACAGACTTGATCTATTCAGAAGCCCCACCTATTGTTCAAAAATATGATTTGCACTTTAAACAAGTGTTTGTACGGATGAGGTGTCATTCTAGCACTTGTCATTTCAGATGACTACAATGTATCCCGCCGTCGTGTTCCTTAATTGTCTGATTGTTCTTGCCCACAAATGCAATATGGACCACACGGGCCAATTCTAATATCACATAGACCACGTTTTGTGGAGTCACAGGGCGGTTTCGATTATCGAAAAGATATAATGAAGGCCGCGTCGATGTTTAAATTCGTTAATACTCCAGGGTGATCATCGCTGCTGGACGTGGCAATTTCCACATTTATAGGTGGCCACTCAACATTGGAACTGAAGAAATACCGCGTGGAATCTAAAGGCAAGGATGTCTGGACACAATGGCTCTTTAACTTTCCTATTTCGCACGCCATACACATCGGAGCTGTCCGATCTCGCCATGCGGGGCAAGGCCAGGGCTGTAATACATTACTGGTGTTTTCCTAATTAGTTTTAGTAATATCCTTTGACTGAAAGGGTTAAAATTGGGACTTCTTAGATTGACGGTAGGACATTGTAGATTCCTGCGGTCTGCGAAAGTGTAAAGTTCGTATAAACGACAAATGGCTCTTCACAGGGATCTTAATACAGTAAATCCAAATTGATTGAAGTGGTCCGGTTGGATGTAGCACTCTTCCTGCTGGAATGCGAGAGTCTGTTTAGTTTGCCACTTTTATTGTTCTTTTTCCACACAACATAAGATTTCCTGCCTGTACTCAATGCAATTGACGTGTTTCCTATCAGATAGCGAGTCATGGGTGGCGATGACCAACGCACGGTGAAGTGGTCGAGGTTTCTAAACTTTAAAATATGGTGATGCTAGGTCTGCTCCGTGCATGCGCGGTGTCGTTTTTTGCCACACAAAGGATCTCGTTTCAACTGAGTGTCAAGAGCTGCAATGAATACGTGGGCAGCCTCCCCCAGCCAATGTTTTGGTTATAAATAGGACTTTTTGTAGTATTATAATATAATGCAACTGGCTGGCAATAAATAATTGGGCACATTTTTGGGGTTATGTTTGTCTAGCCCAGAAGCTGGACAATTCCCTGCAGGAAGATTCTACTGTGATAAACGGCCTTCTGGCGTACCTAGTATGAAGGGCGAATCGGGATTGGCCTCTCTCATTCCCCGCTCATATCCCCATCTTCCTACTTTGGCTAGTCTCTTTTTAAAATAGCCTAAGTTCGAATCTCTCCTCATTGAATTTGCTGATAATATTTCCAGTTTCAAGTGTATTTTGTGATCGAGGATTTGTGTCAAAGATATCGTCATAAAAGAGCAATTCTTATAAAAAACGAGCATACACTGGGTCAGTATTGATTTAATCGTCACCTTTCCTTCTGGTGCTCACGGTTCAAGGGCTAATGAAGCGCCATTGGTTTGAGTGGCCACGAGTTTTTTTGTGTCGGATACCAGTGGCCACTGTTGGAAAATCCTGAAAGCCTTGATGTTGGCGGTGATGTGTGGTGAAGTTATGTAAACAGGCAATGATATTATGAATTACTTAGTGTCTTTTACAGTTGAAGAAAGATGCAGGGACAGCAATCTTGTATACTTGTTATTCACATATCCGTGACAGTAAAACAAGTTCTCATTTGGAATATCTGGGTTTTAAGTTGTAGCTCCTCATAACACATCCTGAAACCTAACTTTACAATGGGACATCCAATTCAAAATACAGGGATCTATCAAAGCTATAGATGCGGAAAAAAATACATGGCGCATATGCAAGTTTCGAACGCAGCGAAAGTTCAGAATTGTGGGAGTGCCGCACTATTGACATTCTATAGAGTCACCTACCTCTAGATGTCCCACAGAATATGCAATCCCTCAGTAATGGCGGGAGTCTAACAGTAACATAATTCCTAGCTGTTCGTGGTAAGGGGGCAGACACGGCTGCATTGCAATAATCAACGTTTAATACATGGCTCCAAAACATGTTGTAAAAAGAAGAGGGATTATACATATATAGGGCAACTGGGGAAAGTAGATGGAACCACAAGAGGCTATACCTGGGGTGGTTTGATGGTAACCTACAAGTCTCCCTTCTTCTGTCAAAGAGGAAAAGGATCCCGCTCCAAGTTTTAAAAAATTCAGGAAACTATGTAGGATAGGCATTGGTAGGAACTAGGGAAAAAGGGGTGACGAGATGGAAAAGAACCAAGCTTCATGGACGTCACTGGTTCCTTAGCAAAAACATAATAAGCAATAGAAAGAACGACACTGTAACTAGTTAACCCGATACATCGAGTGGCAAGTGGGAGAGAAGGAGCAATGTAGTTACACAAAATCCATGCAAAATACAGGCAAGCCAGTCCAAACAAATGCAGGAAAGCAATGAGCACAAATGCTGGAAAGAGCCTGAGGCCAAGCAAAAAGTGAGAGGAGACTGACAGGGCCTGGACAGGGTGGACCCTATTGGTGGAAATGGTTACCTCCTTGATCACAGGAAAATTTGTGGTCATTAACAGAGAGACATGGAGGGCCTGATTCAGGTAGGGAGATCGATCAGTCCCATGGAAGATGGTGCCCAGTTTGTGACCCGATTCTGGAACCGTGCCTTCGCTGGAACAAAAATGTTCCTGCGGTGCCACAGGATCAAGGCCCCATGGACAGTCCAATGTGCCCCTTAGCCACCCGCGAGAGGGCGGATATGTCCTCCCCACAGGTGGCCCCTGAACTCCAGCAGTTTCAGCCGCCTCCCTTTTCCTTCCTCGCTGCCTGACCACAGCTGCCCTTGGATCAGGGTGCTGGGGACTCCCCTCACCTGGGCATCAATCACCGGTTTTGTGCTGCTTATTCCACCTTTTGAGGTGGAAAAGGAGGAAGTAGTAGCCCTATATGTCAAAAGCACATATTACAGCTGCTTGATAAATGGGGGAAAAGAAGAAGCACCGTGCAATTGTTGTTTGGACAGAGGAGATGGGCTCAAGTGATCATCCATACTAGGCGTAGTCTACATGCTGCCTATTCATAACCGAAGAAATTGATATAGGAGCTTGATTAGATTGATATGCCAAAGGTAGCCCGATAAAAGGGTGAAGTGATCACTATGTAGTGCTGACTTTAATCTACCCAATGTGGACTGGCAGAGCAGTTCCTTCTGCATGTTCTGGAAAGAACGTAAAAAGATTGTTATGGGACCAACCAGGAAAGGTTTGATGCGGATTTAGTACTTCACCATTGGAGATAGACTGTTCGAATGTCATTGATAATCACATGGTGTTGGGTTCTGAGATAAAAGCTAAGGCAGAGTCACAAGCATCCACGCAAGCTCAAAGGTCCTAGACCAGAGGTACTCAAATCCAGTCCTGGAGGGGCCGCAAAAAAACGCAGTCAGGTTTTTTGGGATAATCCCTAATGAATATGCATGAGATAATATTTGCATGCACTGCCTCCATTGTGTTTGAATCTATTTCATGCATATTCATTAGGGATATCCCAAAATCCTGACTGGTTTGCAGCCCTCCAGGACTGGATTTGAGTACCTCTGTCCTAGACTTCAAAAACGCTGACTTCAGTAAAATGGCTAAGTGCCTAAAGTAGGAGTAGGCAGGGTGGGAGGAGATAATGGGAATTTGAATTGCAGTGGGCTAAACTTAAGGAGGCAATAAAAGGAGCAACAGATAGATATGTAAGAACAGTAAATAAAACAAGAGGAAAAGGAAACCAAAGAAGTGGCTGCACAAATAAAAGCAAAAAACACAGCTTTCAAAGAATTCAGAAGTTTGCAAACAGAATAAAAGATAAAACAGAATACAGGATAAAGAGGCAAAAAGAGAAATAAGGATAGCAAAAGCAAAGGCAGAAGAAAAGATGGCTAAAGATGTGACGCGTGGAGACAAAACCTTTTTCAGGTATATTCGGGAGAAGAGGAAGATCAAAGGCAGAATTGCAAGACTCAAAAATGCCGAGGATGGATTCATGGAAAGTGACATTGAAAAAGTGAATGCTAAGTAAACAAATACTTCTGTTCTGTTTTTACTAAAGAAAATCCTGGAGAAGGACCACCTGTGATTGAGAAATATACAAATGGGAATGGAGTAGATACTACCCCATTCACAGATGATATATTTGAACAGCTTTGCAAAACTGAAAGTGGACAAGGCCATGGGACCGAATGGGATACATCCAAGGATACTGAAAGAGCTCAGAAAGGTTCTAGCAGACTTTAAAGGATGTTTTTAATAGATCCTTGGCAACAGGAGAAGTTCCACAGGACTGGAAAAGAGCTGATGTAGCACCTCTTCACAAAAGTGGTAATAGGGAAGAACAGACAACCTACAAGCCATTAACCCTTACCTCAGTCATGGGAAAAGTAATTAGGCATTCCTGAAAGAGAGAATAGTGGACTTTCTCGAAACCAATAGGTTACATGATCCGAGACAACATGGTTTTACCAAAGGATGATCATGCCAAACAAATCTGATTGAGTTCTTTGACTGGGTGGCCTGTGAGCTAGATTAAGGGCATGCAACAGATGTGATCTACCTAGATTTCAGTTAAACCTTTGATACTGTTCCTCATAGGAGGCTTATCAATAAACTGAACAGCCTGGGGATGGGTCCCGAGGTGGTGAACTGGATCAGAAATTGGTTGACTGACTGATGACAGAAGGTGATGGTAAATGGAACTCACTTGGATGAAAGGAAGGTGAGTAGTGGCATGCCCCAGGGATTGGCCCTACAGTACAGGTACTGTTCAATGTATTTGTGAGTGATATTGCTGAAGGACTGAATGGAAAAGTCTGCCTTTTTGTGGATGACACGAAAATTTGCAACAGATGGACTCCCCTAAGTGTGTGGATAACATGAGGAAGGATCTACAAACACTGGAACAACGGTCTAATGCTTGGCAGTTAAAATTTAATGTGAAGAAGTGCAGTGTCATGCACTTGGGATGCAGAAATCCAAGGGAATTTTATGTGATAGGGGGCGAGAGGTTGGTGTGCCCTGACCAGGAGAAGGACCTTGGAGTGATTGTTTCTGATAATCTCAAGGTGGCGAAACAGTGTGACAAGGCAGTGGCCGAAGCCAGAAGGATACTGGGTTGCATACAGAGAGGAATTACCAGCAGAAAGGAGGAGGTATTAAATCCACTGTACAAGTCTTTGGTGAGACCTCATTTGGAGTATTGTGTTCAGTTTTGGAGACCATATCTCACAAAGGATATAGAAAGACTTAAAATGGTTCAGAGGAAGGTGACCAAAATGAATTGGAGCCTGCGCCAGAAGACGTATGAGAAGAGACTTGAAGAACTAACTATGTAGACACTAGAGGAAAGGAGGGACAAGGGAGATATGACACAGACCTTTAAATATTTAAAGGGTATTAATAAACAATCAGACCTTTTTCAAAGAAGGGGAAGCTGTAAAACTAGAGGGCATAATATGAAGCTGCAAAGAGGTAAACTGAAAGACGATGTCAGGAAATGCGTTTTCACTGAAAGGGTGATGGATGCTTGGAATGCTCTCGAGATGGAAGTGGTGGGAGCAAATTAAGTGGCAGAATTCAAAATGGCATTGGACAGACACAGTGAATCCCTTTTTAGCAACAGTAAACTCAAAATAAACTTTAACTATTTCTTATAGCTCAACAAATAGGGGTGACCTGCCCGGAGCGGTGGGTACACCCTAAACAAAGGTGTAGGGAGGGGTGACCCTGAACGAAGCAGCAGGTGCACCTACTCTTGCCATCTTGCTGGGCAAATTAGATGGACCATGCTGGTCTTTATCTGCCGTCATATATTATGGGCCTGATATTTGAAAGGCATTTACAGCCCAATAAATCATGTAAATGCCTTAAATGGGGATATTCAATGGCACTTACTCCTAACTCCCCTAAGTGCTCCAATGCTCTCCGGTTAGCATCGGGACGTATCGGGAGCGTTCAGGCCGTATATGACCTTGGCATTGAATATCCGGGGTTAAGGGTCAGTGGGCATAGCCTGCCCAAACCAATATCGGACCCTATTTTACTATAATGGTAAAAGTAGGGGGTTGGGAGCAGGGTGGCCAGGGTTCAAATCCCTATGGGGGTCTTTGTGATCTTAGACTAGTCACTTGACTCTCCATCTTCTCTACACTCTCTGGATGTTTTAAGGCCTGATGCCTGATGCCTATTTGTGCTTGCAGCAGGCATAAACATGGACATGCCCGCAAAAGTCCCTTTCATTCCTGAAATTGAACTCTGATGTGTAAATCCATAGTGCCTCTTCCATACCCCCTCGCCAACCTGGATATCCCTGCACAGAGACATCTGTAAATGTCATTTGTGGAATTACTGCAGAGGCATCTCCATGATTTCAAAGTCCACATGCACATCATCAGATGTCCTACATCACAACTAAGCCTTTTAAAATTACCTCTTTAGTGTCTCCTGATCGGACCACTATCTTGTCTCCTGCATACTATCTATTCCTTACATGCGTCTGACATCTCATAAGAGTATGTGGTGATCCAAGGGAGGTCCTTTTCTTTCGGAATTTTCATCTTTTCATAAGAACATAAGATATGCCATACTGGGTAAGACCAACGTCCATCAAGCCCAGTATCCTGTTTCCAACAGTGGCCAATCTAGGTCATACGTACCTAGCAGTTTCCCCAAAAGACACAGGTTCCACAATGCTTGTATTGGGTCAAGCATTGATATCCTGGGTCCCTTTTTAATAATGGTTTATGGACCTTTCCTACAAGAACTTGTCCAAACCTTTGTTAAACCCAGCTACACTAACAGCCTTTACTACATCCTACGGTAACAAATTCTTACATGTTGAGTTAAAAAATATTTTCTCTTATTTGTCTTAAATAGTTTATCCTGTAGTTTCATTGCATGTCCCCTAGTCTTTCTTTTTTTTAAATGCTTTATTTTCGTTTTATAACAACAAAGGAAAGGAAGACATACAGCTAAAAGACAAATACATACATAGAATGTGATACATACACCAAAGTAAACCCCTACCACCTCCCTCCCCCCTGCTTCTTCTCTAGAAACTAATCATTCCCGAAAACGGGCGTGTACTGACATTATTGTGGTACAAAACCTAACGGTGAGCTTAAACATGATAAGTATGCATTAAACAGACATGTCGGAACAATGGGCAGAGTGTACATAATCATTGAGCATCTGCCATTTAGACAAGCGAAAGTGAGTTTGGATATGAGGAATAGTTCTCCGAGATATCTGCTCATATTTACTATATAAGCAGACGAGGTTCCACCATTCATTGGCAGTAATTCGAGAGCTATCCTTCCAATTCCTCGTGATTAAACATATGGCTATACCCAGCATGAAATCAAGGAGAAAGCGACCCTTCTTAGGAAGAGAGGGGACCTCCGCCACTGAGCGGAGTCCCACAATCTTCCAAGAAAGAGGCTCGTGGAGGTGTAAGATAGATTGAATACGACCCCAGACCCGCCCCCAGTAAACCTGCAGTTGAGGACAATCATAAAGAACATGAGCGAGGGTTCCCACAGCAGTATGGCAAGACCAACACTGGTCCCTAGCAGTGGTGTTCCATTTGGCTATTCTTTCTGGAGTATAAAAGCATCTATGTGCAAAAAAGAAGAGAGTTTGGGTGACAGAGGCAGATCTGGAAACCCGTACCACTTTGCTCCAGAAAACGCTCCATTGCACAGGGGTTAAAGTGATTTGCAGTTCGCGTTCCCAGGCTTGTTGAACTCTACAAGTAGCAGTGTCGGTACCCTGACATAATAATTTATAAAAGTTAGAGGCTACCCCATGTGTACTACTAATAGAGTGAATTAGTTCTAATAGCCCGGTCTCAGTGGGGGCCGAGGGCGGCAGGAGGTGTGCACTGTAGAGGCAGTGTTGAAGCTGCATCAATTGAAAGTAATGTTTCGCTGGTAACGCAAATTCCTTTTGTAAGTCAGAAAAGGTCTTCCAACGAGCTGCAGAGAAGAGTTGTTGGGGTGTCCAGATCCCCCTAGAGTACCAGGGTTTCCATGCAATCGTTTTATTTAGGACTTGAATTCTGGGGTTATTCCACAGCGGGAGTCCGTCCTGAGGACATACGTTTGAACCCAGTGACAGAATGAGAGTGTTAAAGGCCGCAAGAGTATCAACAATCATTGGGGGATGGCGTAGGTCTACTTGATGGGACATGCCGGGGAGATGGATAAACGGAATTGGGCTACTTAGCTCCTCTTCAATGTCAAGCCAAACTGGTCTGTTGTCTGTTGAGGCAGCTAGCCATCGGGCACCTTGTTTAAGTAGGAAGGCTTGATGATACCTAAGAAAATCAGGAAAGCGGGTACCCCCTAGTTCCTTCACAGACTGTAGTTTTTGTTTAGCTACTCTTGGTGGTTTTCCCTGCCAGAGATAACGGACGAGAAGGCCCTCTATGTCTTTGTAGGTGTGTAGCGGGAGGAAGCAGGGCAGCATTTCTAAAATATAGTTCACTTTAGGGACTATCATCATTTTGACGGTTTCTAGGCGGCCCCACCATGTAAGGGATAGGGGAGACCACCGATTTGTAAGCTCACGGACTTTGGAGACTACCTCCTTGGCATTAAAGCTAATAGTGTCTTCTAAAGGAGAACAGTAGTGGACGCCAAGATATTTCACCATGCGGGATTGCCAAAGGAAAGGAAAGGCCCGCATGTCAGCCTCATGTACCCAGCGGTTCAGTGGGAATGCTACGGATTTGGTCCAGTTTATTTTATAGCCCGATAATTGCGAGTATCCATCAATCAGGTCCAAGACAGCCGGGACCGAATCAAGGGACACAAAGAGCATAAGGTCATCTGCATATGCAGAGAGTTTAATCTCTCTGTGACTGAAGGGGATACCTCGGATACGTGCGGACTGTCTAATAAGGAGGGCGAGGGGTTCAAGAGCTAGATCAAAGAGCATTGGTGATAGGGGGCAACCTTGACGCGTGCCTCTTTGAAGACTAAAAGGCCGAGACTTTATGGCATTTACACAAATACTGGCAACGGGTTGAGAATACATGACTTGGAGGTATCGGAGGAAGCCCTCCCCAAAGCCATACCATCGGAGAACTGCAAATAAGAAGGGCCATTCTAGGCGATCAAAGGCTTTTTCAGCATCTAGGGAAAGACCCACCCATGGGTGGTCTAAATTGGCAGCACTGGATAGCACATGGCACAAGGTCCGAGCATTGTCAGCGGTGGAGCGGCCGGGTATAAAACCACATTGGTCGGGATGGACTAAGGTGGCCATCCGGTCAGATAGCCGGGTAGCCAAGATCGTTGCGAAGATCTTATAATCGGCATTAAGTAGGGAGATTGGACGGTAGTTGGCGGTTAGCAGCGGGTCTCTGCCTTCTTTCTCAAAAACTACCACATTAGCTGCAGAAAAGGATCCCAAAGAGGATGTATCTACCGCAAGGGCAGTAAAGTAAAGTTTTAAGTAGGGAACTAAATCTGCACTGAACGTTCTGTAGAATTCTGTCGGGAGACCATCAGGCCCAGCGGCTCGACCCGAGGCTGTTCGTTTTAGGGCAGAATGGATCTCTGAAGTAGAGAAGGGTTCATCCAGGGCATCCCTATCAGCTTCAGAAAGGGTCGGCCGCTGAATACCAGAAAACAAGCGCTCAAAGGTCTCAGATGAGAACTCACATTCAGATTGATATAGACGGGTATAGAAATCCCGAAAAAGTTCTACGATATCGGAGTCTGTGGTCAGTATGCCCCCTCCCTGTGGGGCGCGAAGGGCCGCAACGCGTTTGGCTTCTTTTTGACCTTTCAAGGCATTAGCTAAAAGTCGACCGGCTCGGTTGCTTTCACGGTAGTATGTCCCTTGCTGAAGTGCAATACTCTGAGAAGCTGCAGTTGAGAGGATTGCATTATATTGAAAACGGAGACGCTGTAAGCGAACTAAGACGCATGGATCAGTACGTGAAGTTAGAACTCGTTCGCCTGCTTTGATTTGTTGGTCTAGTATGAGGAGCTGCTGCTTGCGTTGTTTCCGCAGGCGAATTTGATAACTAGTGATCGTTGCACGAATGGCCGCTTTAAAACCCTCCCACCAAGCCCAGTTTGCAGTGTCCTGGGGTAGATTAAAGTGAAAGTAGTCCTGTATGGCTGCTCGAATTTCTAACTGGAACTCTGGTTGAGTTAATAGGGCTCTATCAAAAAACCAGGCCCCCGAGTTCCCTTGGGGCGCAGTGGTATGTAATTGAAAAGAAATAGCAGCGTGATCCGAGATATGTTGGGAGTGAATCTTTGCATTGTCTACCTGAGGAACTAACAGTTTTGATATTAGAAAGAAGTCTATGCGAGACTGGGATTTATGAGGGGAAGAGAAGAAGGTAAAGTCAAGCTCATTGGGGTGTAGTAACCTCCATAGATCGACTAAGGCAAGATCTTTGATCATAGAGGTAAGCGTAGTGTGACTCTTGGGGGGACCACTCGTCCTAGGCGGCTGTTTGTCTATCAGGGGATCGAGAACTAAATTGAAATCCCCCCCAATTATCAATGAAGTATTAGCAGAGGCCTGCGCAACCTGAGCAATGGTAGCAAAAAAGGCAGGGTCATCTACATTAGGAGCATAAAGGCATATACATGTAACTTCAAGGTTACCTATCTTGAGATGAACCCTGGACCATCCCCCTGCTGTATCTGAGCTAGTCGCAATAATAGTGGCATGCAGAGATTTCCTAACCAGTATGGCAACCCCACATTTCTTAGAAACAGCTGGAGAATAGGCGGCCACCATGTAAGGTTTAACATTGAGTTTAAGAGTTTCCTTCGAATTTAAATGCGTTTCTTGGAGGAAAATCAGATCAGCAGCTTCATGACTTAGATAGCTCAGGATTTTCTTCCGTTTTATCGGGTTGTTGATGCCTTTTACGTTCAATGATAAAATCTTACATGGTGCCATCAATCGATAATAGACATTTTAGATAAGGGCGCTTGAAAACATACAACATAAGCAGAATCTGTACAGCAATGACATAATCACCGAGTATGCTGGCCAATACACCCCATATTGAAAAACATGTACCAAAGTAACTTAGAGAAGAAGCAAACCCCCACTGACTACGGCGACCACAGGTCTGCGGGAGGAGGCCCTAGAGAGGAGGATAAAGACATGAAAAGAAAAGAAACACCAGAGTCCATAATTAACACTGTCTCTGATATTCATCGAGGCTACTCTGGGTAGATGGAGTCGGGTCACAAATATCATCAAAATAAGGCAACAAACCGCCCTCAACAGCCTCTTTGCTGAACCGTGGCAAATCCAAAATGGCGGGTACAGCGGACATGAGAACACTAGTAGGAACACTCTGGAAGTCAGCGCATCAAGTCGGCTTCTTTAGCATCCAAAAACTCCGCTAGTAGATCAGGGTCCTCAAATGTTCTTGTCTGATTGTGCAGCGTGACTCGGAGCTTGGCCGGGTACATCAGGCCATAGCGTGCTTGTAATTGTTGAAGCCTCGGCCGGAATTCCAGAAAGCGCTTTCGGCGGTCAACCGTGGGTTTAGCCAAGTCAGGGTAGAAGGAGATTTTATGGCTCTCAAACTCCATAGGGCCCTTCGCCCGAGAGGCGCTGAGAATTTGCTCCACATGTTGATATCTCAAAAGTCGAAAGATAATAGGCCGCGGGGTCTTCCTGTTGAGCGTTATGTTCGTGGGTACACGATGAGCGCGATCGATCTCCAATTCTTTGGTAAAGGTGATTTGGGGCAGAGAAGGGAGGATTTTATATAGAAACTCCTTCATGTCTCCCGATTCCGCTCCCTCCGGTATGCCCACTAGTCGTAGGTTGTTGCGGCGCGCTCTATTATTGCCATCTTCCACTTCTTTCTGCAAGGCCCGCACCTGACGTTCCACTTTGTCGAGTTTGGACAGCCGGACCACATGGGAGTCTAATATGCTCTCCATTTTGTCCTGACGCGAGGAGAGCCCCTCTAGCCTGCCTTGCAATACACCAAGGTCTTCCCGCAGCGCTCGGAGTGCTTCCCCGTTTGACTGCACGAGGTCTTTAACCCCTCTGATCTCTGCGAGGATCTCCTGCTGCATTTCGGGGCCCTCGCGTAGAGCCAGCCCCTTCTGCGGGGACGGGGGTTCAGTTTTAGAGCGTTTGCCGTGAGAAGCCGCTGGAGATCCAAATTCCAGGCGTGTAGGTTTGGTCCCCGCCATCTCACCAATGTGCCCCGGTAAGATCAGAGCATAAATTCAAGAATGTCCGGTGTTAATTCAGGATTCTGAGTAGGCCTCTCGGGAGCCTCAGCGTTATGCGACCATCCCGCTGGACATCAGGCTCCGCCCCCGTCCCCTAGTCTTTCTATATTCTGATTGAACTCGATATGCTGAAATATTCTATCTGCATCTATTGCAGTGAACAGCTTATAGGTTGTAGGTAAAGAGGTTATTGGTCTGTAATTATTGGAAATATTACTTTGGTCCCTCTTTGGAAGGAGAAATGTTCTTCCTGTAGGAAGCCATTGCGGTGTTAAGGCTGGCTGCTTGAACAATTGATTTTTGCAGTTCGCCAGGTCTTCGTGGAGTGATGTTAACTGAGCCAAATGTTGGTTACTCCATCTGGGCTAGTGCTCATTTTAACCTGCTTTTCAGCTATTTTGTTGTTACTGCAGGCCATTCCATAGGTGTGATGTTTGCTTTTTCTAAATGTTCCTGTATGCAGGGTAACCATTCTGCATCTTGTTCTATAGGGTCTTCATATAGTTTTCTCCAGAAGGTTTCTGTTTCAGCTTTAATTAGTGGTGTTTTACCATATTAATGCTCTTTCCCATTTCCTTGTAGAATTGTTTTGGGTTCTCTCTAAATAGTTTATTTTGATATCTTTCTTTCCTGTTTTCTTCATATCTTTGCAGTTTTTGCATTTCTGCTGATACTTTAAATTTATTGTTGTCACATATAAATTTCAGGTCTTCCTCTGTTAATTCAGCATGTTTCAGTTTGATAGCTTGGATCTTTCTCAATATCTTTGGTGATCTTAATCCTTTTAGATACCTGTCTATCATAGATACCTCCGCACGCAGTGATTGTAGTTTTTCTTTGATGTGCTTTTTCTAAGGAAGAACTCTTTTTCTTCTGGACCTTCACTTTAGTTGGTGGAATTCTTGCAGTAATAATTTTAGCTGCACAATATTGTGTTTGATTTATTTCGGTGATGTCAGTAAATGGTCCCTTTATACTGGATACAGCCTTTTTTATCTTAATTATCATACTTCTAACCTTAGGTGTTAAATTTAACTTGGGTTATCTTTCCCTTGCTTGGAACCCAGCATATTCATCTCTTTCCATGTGGACTAGGAATTCTATCTTGAATTCCTCCACCTCTAGGACTTTCTCTTCCCTTTCTTCCTCTTCTTCAGTTGATTTGTTGGCCCATCCTTTATTCAGCTCACTCTCCTGCAGTTCCATATCTCTCAATTCCATTTTCCTCTCAACTGCTCTTTCTTTTTCTTTGTATTCCTTTCTTCTGGTACTCTCACCTAGGTCTCCGCCTCTCCCTGTATTTCTTTTTCCATGGAAGCCCTTAGTTGCTTCAAGATGTTATCATTCATATACTTCTTTACTTTGATCTGTGCAATTAAAGATCTTAAATTTGCATCCATTCCATTCTGCAGTTTTTCTAGCGGCAATTTTCCTCTTTCTTCCACTTTTTGGTGAATTCTCTTTGTATACCCTCTTGATTTAAATAAAGTGTTTGTAGCATGAAAATAGCAGTACATTATCTCCTCTTTATACGCAGAAGTCCACTCAACCGTAGTTAATCCTCTTAACATTTTCATTAATTTCTGTGGTTTATCTCCTGCCATAATGGGTCCATGAACACACTCAACATGGCTTTTATCTGCGGCAGGGATGTTATCTACATCTGCAGTGCTTGCACTATTGCAGCCACCATCGTTAGCCCCAGTGCATAAGCTACAGGTGAGCACCTTGTTATCCCAGGTGACGTGTGGCTAGTATATATTTTTCTTTGTTGTTCCTACCATACTTCAATTATAGTGTTGCCTTGCTGAGATTTAGCATAGATGTTATACAACTGGGTCACCACGTGAAGGTACTCAGCAAGATTTGAGGAGAGAATTTTTTTCTCTCCCCCTAAGAGATGCAAATCAATTCACCAACAACTTTGAGAAGATTGTTACCAGTAGTGTGCCTCAGGCATCTGTCCTTGGTCCAATTCTCTCTAACACTTTAGTTAATGATATTGCAGAAGGGCCGTCATGTAAGGTTTGCCTCTTTGCAGATGAAACCAAAATCTGCAATAGAGTAGACACCCAGGAAAGGATGGGATCTAGATAAGCTTAAAGAATGATCAAGAATTTGGCAGCTGAAATTTAATGCTAAAGAAATGCAGGGCCATGCATTTGGGATGCAAAAATTCAAGCAAGCAGTACAGTATAGGGGATGAAATACTTCTGTCCACGAAAGATGAGTAGGACCTGGGCATGATTGTTTCTGAGGAACTTAAGATAGCTAAACAGGTAGAAAAGGCAACAGCGAAAGCCATAAAGATGCTCGGATTCATAGAGAGAAAAATGACCTGCAGGAAGAAGGAGGTGGTAGTGCCTCTGTATGTCTTTGGTGTGACCTCATTTGGAGTATCGGGTACAATTTTGGAGACTGCGCCTTCAAAAGGATATAAACAGGACAGAGTCGGTGCAGAGGATGGCTACCAAAATAGCCTGTGGGTTTCAACATAAGGCATATGAGGACAGACTTAAAGATCTCAGTATGTATACTTTGAAGGAAAGGCAGGAGAGAAAAAATATGATAGAGACATTTAAATATCTCCATGGCATAAATGCACAGAAGGAGAGCTACAATAATAATAATGATCATTTGTATAGCACTATAAAGCATACAGCATACACAGTGCCGCACAGGTACATGTAAAAGAAGATCCCTGCTCATCAGAGCTTACAATCTAGTTAAGACAGACAACACAACAGCTGAGGACAAGAATACATCAAGGGGTATGGTAAGGAAACACAGGAGACTAAGTGGATCAGGATCAAAAAGCAGCCTCAAAGAGGTGAGCTTTCAGCCTGGACTTCAAAAGGCAGAGATGAAGCCTGATGTATAGACCCAGTTAGTTTGTTCCAGGCATAAGGAGCAGCAAGGTGAAAGGAACAAAGTATGGAGTTGGCAGTGGAAGAGAAGGGCACAGGCAGAAGTGATCCAACGAAGAGCAGAGTTCCTAAGGAGGGGTGTAGGGAGAGATAAGAGAGGAAAGATAGTGAGGAGCAACAGAATGAGTGCATTTAGAAGTCAGTAGAAATTTGAACTGGATACGGAAACAGATAGGGAGCCAATGAAGCGACTTGAAAATTGAAAGAAAGCTCTGAAACGAGGGGGCATAGGATGAAGGAATAGTACGCAGAAATATTTCTTTACGGAAAGAGTGGTAGATGCATGGAATAGTTTCCCAGTGGAGTTAGTAGAGACAAGGACAGTATGAGGCCAATTCCATTAATGCACATCCAGCCCCAGTATGGCCAGGCAGAATCGGGTGTGCAAAGTTAGACCCGATTCTGATCCCACAGGCCACGCGGGATCAGAATCGGATCTAGTGCCTGGACGTGTAGGCCTGGATCTGCTACTGTCTGGCCATATGTCCCAGCGATTACCCAGCTAACTCAGTCAGTCCTGTGAATGGCACTGCAGCTCCATTCACGAGCCGCGATCCTGGGCCACCAAACCTGGATGCCTGCTCCCCACAGCCTGATCCCCGATCCAGACTTCCAAGGCCTGGGCTGGGCTGCGGGAACCCCCTGCGTCCCCTCACCTGCGTCTCCGAGTCCCATGCTGCAATGCCCCTCCATCCAGGGGACTTATTCCACCTTTGAGGTAGAATAAGTCCCCTATCTAGATTTAAGGCCCCGGACATACAGAGCCAACCTCTGAATCGGCCCTGTATGTCTGAGGTCATGGCCTGCACATGCACCACCTTTGCTCCACCTCCGGAATGCCCTCTCCTGCCCCCATACAAACCCGCTGTTCATACGGAGAGGATATTGATAGGGCCGGCAGGGGGATGAATAGTGGGGTTGGGACGTCCATCCCCACTTTTCACAGGACAGAATGACCCCCTATCTGAATTCAAGAAAACATGGGACAAACACAGAAGATCTCTAAAGGAAAAAAAGGGACTACAATAGTTGGTATGGAAGGGCAGGCTGGATAGGCCACATCTTTTTCTGCTGTCATGTTTCTATGTTTCTATTGCATGTTCCTCCCACACTCTTGAACCATTGACCCTCTCTAACCTTTAATTGCCTTCCTCTAATACTCTCCCTCCCCTCCTTTCCTTGCCTTCTTACCTTGTACTCTCTCTCTTTTCCCTTCCATTTGCCTTTCATCATTTACATTTACATTTATTCAGACTTGATATACCGCCCAGGACCGGAGTATCAGGGCGGTGTACAATAAAAGGCAGCCACAGAAAAATAAAGAGAGAAAGGAACGCCATTAAATAATAGGAAAGAATGAGTGAAAGACAGAGAGAGAAAAAAGGACAGAGACTGGAGAGCTAGACACAAAAACGCAGGGGGAAAGGAAGAGTGGGGGGTAGCAGTCGAGTGGGACATGGCGGGCAGGAGTGTTGGATGATGGTTATAGTTCGGGGGAGGCTGGAAGATCAAATGCTTGAGAGAAAAGGTGGGTTTTGAGGAGAGCTTTAAATTGAGGGGAGGAGGACTCAGTACGGAGGGTGTGAGGAAGAGAGTTCCAGAGGGCGGGGGCTAAGAAGAAGAAGGCAGAATGTCGGGTAAGTTCAAGGTGGGCCTGAGATGGGGAAGGGAGGAAGAGGCGGTTGGTATGAGATGAACGGAGGAGACGGGGGGTAGGCTGATGAAAGATAAGATCCTTCCTTCTGTTCTCCTCTCCCTTCTTGCCTTTCTTTTTCTGTTCCTCTTCTAAACCTGTTCCTTCCCTTATGCTCTGCCCTTCTTCTTTCCTCCTAAGCCCACTCCTTTTCTTTCATTTTAAAACCACCACTTCACTTATGCCCTACCCCTGTTCTTTTTTCCTCCTATCTAACTCCACCCCACCTTTCTGTTCTGCCCCTCCCTTCTCTCACTTCTGGGGATTCCCACCAGCACTTCAGTACTGCTACTTTCTTTTCCTGCCATCAGGACCAGGGGACTTCCACTGGCTTTTCAGTGCTGCTGTTCCTCCTCCTCCATTCCTACCACTGGAACATGAGAACTCCTACTGGCCTTCAATGCTGCTTCTCTTCTCTTCTCTTCTTGCTGGCAGGACCCGGGGTCTCCCACTGGCTCTTTGGTACTGCTGTTCCTCTTCTCTTCTTGCCGGCAGGACCCGGGGTCTCCCACTGGCTCTTCGGTGCTGCTGTTCCTCTTCTCTTCTTACCGGCAGGACCCAGGGTCTCCCACTGGCTCTTCGGTGCTGCTGTTCCTCTTCCCTTCTTGCCGGCAGGACCCGGGGTCTCCCACTGGCTCTTCGGTGCTGCTTCTCTTCTCTTCTTGCTGGCAGAACTTGGGGTCTCCCACTGACTCTTCAGTGCTGTTTCTTTTCTGTTGTTGCCGGCAGGACCCGGGGTCTCCCACTGGCTCTTCGGTGCTGCTGCTCCTCTTCTCTTCTTGCTGACAAGATCCAGGGTCTCCTACCAATTCTTTTTTCCACTGCTCTGGGAGACAGAGTGAAGACATACATATTTGTACAAACAAACAGATGCATAGAGATGGATGGATGAACAGACAGACAAATGGACTCTCCCTAATAAGCACTATTATTTAAGCAAAATGCACCTAAAAACAAACATTAAACAAAAAACATAAAACCATTAATTAAAAGCAAGTTTAAACAAATATGCTATAAGACCTTCATAAAATAACACAAAATATTGTTCTACATGTTCTGTTCTCATAGGGGCATGTTTACTAACGTGCACTGCATCAATAGGTGGCATTAAGGGTACCCATGCCACCTTACATGATGCCAAAGCAAAAAAAGATCCCAAACACAGTCCCAATAAATATTTCCCCTCTTTTTGTCGGATCACATCTGAGGGAGAAAAGAATATGCTTAAATCCCCAATCAATGGTATCCCTTTTATTCAAACAAGTTCCTGGTTGTGTTAAGAAAGTAAGTTCAACATTTGTAGTAACGTATCTTATGAATAAAACAGCCGAACTTATCTTTGAATGACAACAAAACTCAATCCAAACAGCATTCCAGACAGCACTACACACGACGTATACGTTTTGGGGCAACAAACCCTGTATCAAGTGCTCCCATGCGATGTTGATAACAAACGTCCTTCCTTCATGGAATGTAGATGAGCGTCCTTCTTCAAATCAGCTGTACCCCCATACCAACGGTTAACCCGTAAAATAGGACCAAAGACTTCATGACAGGCTAACAATAATTGTCAATCATCGAGGACACCAATCAGTCACCGGGGAAAGCCCAACAGCAAAACTCCCCAGATGATTGGACAAGAACACTTCAATGAAACAACTCATATTGCACCCCCAAGGAACCACCAATGGTTAAGGGAATCCCCAATAAGAAAAATAGGAGGGCCCCTTAGCCGATTGGAACCTGCCTAATATAAACTGGACCATTCAATTTCACGATTTAATCCAGCCGGCTGCACAGTCTGCAATTCATAAATCCACTTCTGCTCCCGCCATTGCAACCGGGCTAGCCGGTCACCCCCGCGGGGATCCTGCGGAACATGATCTATGATCGACCATTGAAGTTCAATAAATTGATGCCCGTATTCCAAACAGTGCTCAACCATAGGTGCCAAAATCACCCGTTGTCGAATGCATGAGGCATGCTCACTCAGCCTAGTTTTAATCGATCGCATAGTATGTCCTACATACCACAAAGGGCACTTGCACCAGATAACATAAACCACAAATGTAGAAGTGCAAGTCGTAGACCATCTTCTGTGGTATACATGATTAGTGTGGGGGTGAGTCCAGGAAACCCCCAAAACAGTATTGGCACAAAAACCGCAATTCTGACAGGGAGAATGACCCCGTGGTTCAACGGGGTGCATAGGTCTATCAACAGAAACAGTAGATTTGACCAAAAGATCACTCAAGGTAGATGCTTTAGTGAAAGCAGTCATCAAAGCTTGCTGAAAACATGAGTGGACGAACAAAACCAACCAATGTTTGCGAAGAATGCCCACAACCGCAGAACTATGCTCCATGTAGGGAAGAATTCCCACTGTCCTTTCTCCAGTGGTATCACCCAAATTCGAAGTAGCCATTCACAATGCACCTTACATGATGCAGCAGCTTGGCCCTTGCTTACTGCAGGGGTCAGATACACATTCCCCCTGAAGTTAGTGTGGGCTCCCTGCGCTAGTAGCGTAGACCTCACGTATGTTATCAGCATGGGCCTTAGTAAACATGCCCAATAATGCGTATTTCAGGGCACTACTAAACAGCAAGCTTTCTTAATTTCCATTTGTGGCCACACCACCTTGAGTGCACCTGATCTTGGAAGCTGAAGCAGGGTGGATGGGAGACCACTTTGGAATACAAGGTGCTATAGGTTTACTGCACAGGCCTGGCAATCTACTTCCAGTTGTGTCTTAGAAAGAAAATCCAGGGGATAGTCACAATATGGACAACTATCCACAGGGGTCTCAGAAGTCAACATTGACTCAATGGCACTTAACATTACAAATAAGCAAACAAGAAACTTAATGTAGACAACTAAAACCAACAGTGCTGCATATGCTGAATTTTGCTTTGTTGTGACTATCCATTGGGTTTTCATGGCAAGATATAGAAGTAGATTACCAAGCCATTCTTCCATGCAGGTAATGCCAGTGTTGTTGCCGTTGTCACAGAAATGTGCTTCTCTGCACAACACTGTCCCATACTGCTGCTGCCCAGATGGGTGGTAAGACCTGCCCATCTTAGGAGACCCTTCCAGAAGTTAAGTGACTGACACCATAGCTCTCAACATGACTGATGCACACAAATTCTCATGACACAAAGCGCAAAATACAAAGAAATGTACATTTTCAAAGCTCAAACTGTATATTTCATTTTTTTTAACTGAAAATAATGATTTTGGTACTTTTATTTTCTGATCATTTTAATTTTCTAATTTTTGGAAGGACTGGGTTTTCTTGTCCCACAGGTGCTCCTTGTGGTCTTGGGCAAGCCACTTAACCCTCCATTGCCCATGTTCCCTGTAAGTATTAGCGTATGTGTCTCATATCCCCTTGTGTTAAATGTATCCCCCAATTGTGTTGTGACCACTTTGATTGAAGGATAAGGTGGTATTCAAAACTGTCTAAATAAATAAATTGGGTTGGTCATGGTCTCTCTGCCAATTTCTCTTGTTGGCTTTCTCCCAAGTCCTTTTCCAGGATCTCATTTCCATTTTCTGTTTCTTCATTCTCCCTGTCTTCTTCTGTTTCTCCCCTACATCTGTCTCTGGCACTGATCCTTCTGTTTCATTTTTTCTCCATTCTTATCTGCCATTTTATCTACTTACAGCTAGATTTTATTCTTCCTTCTTCCCTCCAGTTTTCAATCTTTCTCTTTTCATCTTTCACTTACTTCCCAGTTTTACATTTTCTATTTTTACTTCCCTCCTCCCATTCCTCACCTCCATTTTAGCCTCCTATTATTCCATTCTCTGCTCATTCTGTTTCTAGCCTCATCTACCTTCCTCTGCCTAAATCCCTGCCTTAATACCTCCAGTCCATTTCTTAATGTCATACCACTTATCCAGGTTCCCATTTCCCCTTCTATCTCCATTTCCACCCTCTCTCACCTCCTTCAAAGACCTGTCCCTTTGCTTTTTCTCTCAACCTCTCCATAACCCTCTGTCTCTTTCAACTATGCCTCCCAACTCTCCCTAAATCTTCCAGTTCTTCAAACCATCTCCCCTCTCCATTTTCCTGCAGTCTCACAACCCTACTCATACCTCTCGCCCAGTCACTTAGTCCCTGATGCCCTTCTAATGCCTGCTCAATTTGTTAGTCCCCACTTCCCCCCCCACACACACACCTAATCTCTAAGTCCCTACTCTTCTCCCATACCCGATCCCTCAGTCCTCACACACAATTCCACCCAAGCCCCGAGTCCCCACTTACACACCCACCCAAGACAATCTTATATTCTGTCTTCTTTTGGCCTTCCACAAAGACTTAAAATATCCAGGCCACCTGCTTGTGAGTCCCTGCTCTCCCACATCGCCATGTCCTCAATATCTTCCTTTCTGCATCCTTCTCTCTTTTCCCAGCATCCACCTGTTTCCTTCCTTTCCCAATGTTCATTGACCCTGCTCTGCCTTTCCTCCTCCTTATGCAGCATATTTGCCTATACCCCCCACTTTCCTCTACATATGCTATTGCTTCTTCCTCCTTCCCCCACAGTATCTGTCCTCCTTTCCGTTTGCGTTATCCTGCATTTATCTCTTTCCTGTACCCTCCACTCAGCATCAGCCAGCATTAGCCCCCTTGTCCCAGCCCCAGCCTCAATGGTATTCTCCTAGCCCCAACTCTAGCATCAGCCCCCTTCCAGTCCCAGACCCCCAAGCATCAGCCTCCTTCCAGTCCCAGCCTCATTACTCATTTACAGAGCATCAGGAGCTCATTCCTTTGCTCCTACTCTTGCTGCTGGCACTGCGGCAGGTTATAAACACAAGAACAGGTATTTCCCATTCTCGTGAGAATACAGGAATTGCCTGTTCAAGAGTTTAAAACCGGCCCAGTGCCAGCAGCAAAACTGAGAGGAGCACAGCGGCAGGAAAAAAGGAACGAGCTTCTGCCACTGTTTATTGTATTTTATTTATTTGCTTACATTTTTATACCGCTTCTTCCAGCGATCAGTAGCAGTTTACATTAAAACGTTTATCACAGCAAACATTTGTTACATATAACAGGAACACAATTATCTACATATACATATCACAGATTCGAAATTATATAAGTATAAACAGTTTACAATTATATACATGTTTATATGTGTGAATTCACACTGGAAATCACTGTTATCCAAAACATGCTGGTTCTGCCCAGCCCAGCCCTTGGACTTCCCCAGCAGTATCCTGATAGCACAGAGGCAGTCAGAAATAATCAGGCGCATTATCCAGATAGTGCCCCTGAATATTAGGCTCAGTGCGACTCATCCCTTTTGAATATCAGCCCATGAGTTTTTGTATCTTCAGAAAAACCTCTAGGTAGCTGGAAAATAAACACTTAACTCTACATATATGGGTCAACATTAAAATCAGGGCTGGAGGACTTCCGGTGGCATGGTGAGCTGAGGGGACGTGTTCGTCTCGGCTCCGGAGCCCGCTCTCTCCCCCTTACCGATAACTTGAGATATTCCCGAGGATTTTTTCAATAAAGTGGGGGAGCCGCTCAGGGAGAATCGGAGAGTCGTCTTATCAGTCTCTTTTGACCGGAGTCGGTGTATGGCCACGAAAATCCCCCACCGAACACGTGCACCCGGTGGGGAAGCCAAAATGGCGGACGGCGGACAGGAGCCCTTGGGACCACTGGAGACCCCAGCACTGGTGGCAGAGGTATCCAGAGCAGTGGTGGGGGCCCTGGAGGCGAGACTGGGAGGTCTGTCTAACCAGATGCAAGAGGTGGCCCAAGCGGTGTCTGACTTTAATAGGAGAGTGGAGCTTGCTGAGAATCGCATAGGGTCTTTGGAGGATCAGCACGTGCAAGACATAGCACGGATTAAAGACCTGGAGGAGACGCTGGCTCAACATCAGGACAAGCTGGAGGACCTAGAAAACTGCAGCCGACGGAACAACTTGCGGTTTATAGGTGTTGAAGAGTCCGTCTCTGACAGAGACCTGAGACGTCATCTTGAGCAGTGGATTGCCGACACCTTGTCCTTACCTGCGGAGACTGGGAGAGTGATATTGGAGCGGGCACACCGGCTGGGGCCCATTCGGGCAGGCGATCGACGACCACGAGCGGTGATCGCTCGCTTCCTTAACTCCATGCAAAAAGATGAAGTGTTAAAGGCTTCGCAACAACTGAGGCGGTCTGGAGCCTCCAACAATCACCTCTTAATTTTCCAGGACTACTCCGCCGGAGTCTCCTTGAAGCGCCGGGCATACAAAGACGTCTGTGGTAAGCTTATTGAGCGGGGGATTCGATTTACTCTTGCATATCCGGCGACTACGGGTTTATAGCGACCGCGGGAACCGTGCATTTTCCACCCCCAAAGAAGCCCAGGAATACTGCAACGGACTGGGCTAAGATTCACCGGGGACCTGGATTGGTGACTGTACATGTGGGATTGCACCAATGCCTTGCCTCTTTTCGGTCCTGTTGGGCCTGGACCTGAGCTTTAAGACCCGCCGACTGAGACTTGGAGCAGAGAGCAATGGAGGCTGTTACCTAGACCAGCGGCTTGCTGGGGGCCTTTGTGGTACCTGAACTCCCCCATGGCCGTTCCCTCAAGTGGACATTCATGGACAGTTGTGGCAGCTCCCTGGCACCCAACGAAGTGGTGTCATTGGGCCGCTATAGCGGGAGGGATCTCGTCGTATTTTGTTAATTGTTACTTGTTTATGGGTGTGCATTTAAATCCCACTAAAGTGTTACTTGGGAACTGAGTTACTATTTCGATACTGTTTAGAAACTTTCTTGCCTTCTCTCTGCTACTTTCATTCTCTTCCAGCGTTACATACTTACTTGCTTTGAGCCACCTGAGGCGCTTTGCTTCCGGCTGCCTTTATGGGCGGCCAAAGTGGTAGAGTGGGGCGATATGGGGGATTGGGTGGGGGGGGGGATGGGCCCCCCTCTGGCTGCGAGTTGGGGGGGGTGGTTGAGGCATGCGCGGCACCTTGAGGATGCAGCTTGTGGGCACTATGGCTGAGAATGTCGGCGGGGCAGCGGCCCTGTGTAAGTGGGGTCATGTGGGCCGCGGGACCGCTGTCTCTCCGTTGTTTTTCTGCAATTTGCCCTCGGCCAATAGGAGTATAGCTGCTCGGCACGTGCTAACGGTCCAGGGGAGTGCCGAGGGGAATCCCAGTGCGATGTGGTGCTGTGCCTTGATCATGCTACGGTATGTACTTATTTATCTAGTTTGTATGATGTGCAATGGGCAATTATATGCTTTTGACCTGGAGGGGGCCGCCCCTCTCTCCTCCTCCTCCCTCTCTCTTCTCTCCTCTCCCCCCCCTGACAGAAAGGTGGGTTCCCAGTCTGGGGTCGGCCCAGTGCAGGCTTTTGGGAGTATCAATGTCTCTGTGTACCCACAGTAGTGGCTGGAGGGGGAGTGGGGTAGTGCTAGGGGGGAAGGTTGCTGGTTAGCGGGCTGCTTCCTTTATTTTCTCTCTAAGGAGACCTCTCCTACTTCTTGCTGGTACTCTATATATTTTTGATGGCTTGGGAGCAGTGGCTGCCCTTTTGGAATTGACAGTGTCATTCGATGGGGATCTTCATCTGTAAGGCTCCTGGGGTGGCCACAATAGCAAGGCGGAGCGGGGTTGGAGGGAGGTAGCAAGAAGATAATAGCGGGATGAAGAGGGGGAGGGGCGGGGGGGCCTACATGCTACTGAAGTCTAGGTGGGGCCAGCTCCGGCTGGGGTTGGACTGGTGGAGGTATTGGGGGGGAAGGGAAAGAGGGGGGGGGAGGGCTGGAGGGGGGATCTTAGTGGTGGGTGGGAGGGGAGAGGGGAGGGGGGGGAGGGGGAACTTAGTGCTAGGATTCTATCAGAACACGACACGGACGGGGGGATAGACTTGATTGGTTGGGGAAGGGAGGGGGAAGGGGTTCTTTCATGTTTTGGAGGGAGAGCGTGGAGTGTCTGGCTGCTTAGGTGCGGGTGGTCTGCAACATTATTTGAGGAGGCTCTTGGCTGGGGGGGCCTCCTCTTTATGGTATATTCGCTGAATATGTTTTGGCTTCTAGGCTTTCTTTATTGTTATGGATAACTCTCTTCGAATGATCTCCTGGAATGTTTGTGGAATGGGTTCCCCGGTGAAACGATCCAAAGTCCTGCAACACCTGAGGCGACATCACGCGGATGTTGCGCTTTTGCAGGAGACACACCAGTCGGAAGTGGAGCACCAGAAGTTGGGCCTGGGGTTTAAGGCTCACGTCTATGGGGCCCCCGCGGTGGGGAAGAAACGGGGTGTTGTCATTCTGGTTACCAAGTCTACTCCTTGGGAGGAGGAAAAGGTTGTTCGCGACCCACAGGGCCGATATGTTGGAGTGTGGGGGAGTCTGGCAGGGAGGAAGGTCTTCCTTTGCTCTGTCTATGGACCCAATGTTTACGAGGCTAACTTTTATCAGAGACTTTCTAGTTTGTTGACCGAGGCCGACGGATACCAGATAATGCTAGGCGGCGACTTCAATGTCACCATGGATAGTGCTCTTGACCGATCCGGATCCGCGGAGAGCGGGAGTCCACGGGCGCGGCGGAAGCTGCGCGGGCTCTGTCAAGCGTATGAACTCCTGGATATTTGGAGGGTGTTGCATCCTGGAGAACGGGACTATACCCATCTGTCCCGGGCCCATGGTACATGGTCTCGCATAGACTTCTTTCTCCTGGCGGAATCACTTTTCGGTAGGGTCGTACAGGCCAGTATTGGTTCTCTTGTTATCTCAGACCATGCTATGGTTGTGCTGGATATACGGGGATGTTGC
Source organism: Ichthyophis bannanicus (assembly GCA_033557465.1). NCBI lineage: Eukaryota > Metazoa > Chordata > Amphibia > Gymnophiona > Ichthyophiidae > Ichthyophis > Ichthyophis bannanicus. Next base: position 913,660,551 of record CM066033.1, read on the forward strand.
CCGACTCCTAGTAAGGTTTGGCGGTACCCACTGGAGCTCTGCGGGGATGCGCGATTTGAGTCTTTCTTGCGGGATCGCTGGAAGGCGTACGAGCTTTTGAATGCGGCGCCGGATATTTCTCCCGCGCTCTTCTGGGAAGCCGGCAAGGCGGTGCTCCGGGGGGATATCATTGGTTACCTCAGTCACCGGCGCCGCCAGTTGAACCATCGGATCCTATTATTGGAGCGGGAGCTGGGCCGCCTACGCCGAGAGGCGGCAGCTACCCGCACGAGGGCATCTCTATGTAATCTTCGGAAGGTGCAGGCAGAACTGGAGACGTTGTTGCATCAACGTGTGTCTAAATCGCTGTTGTATTATCGATATCGACTTTATAGATTCGGGAACAAGGCCGGTAAAATGATGTCGTCCTTGCTGCGACCGCCGGGCGGTTCCCGACAGATAGGGGCCATTAGACAACCCGACGGAACTGTCACCCGCGACTCCGCTACCATTGAGAAGGTCTTTACGACATTTTATCGGAGTCTGTACGCCAGTGAGGAGGTGGAGGCCTCGGTGGGGCGCTCTTTCCTTGAGAGCTGTGGTCTTCCTCGGCTAGCAGCTGAGCACTTGGCGGCCCTTAATCAGCCTCTCTCTGGCCGGGAGGTCCAAGCAGCGATCCGGCATTTAAAGAATGGGCGAGCTCCGGGTGTCGATGGCTTCCGGAATGAATTTATAAAACCCTGAGTGATGCAGTGGTTCCTCCCCTTATCGGCTATTTTGAGGATCTTGTGAATCGAGGCAGGTTCCCGTTTGAACCTAATAAAGCCCTGATTACTATTTTACCCCAAACCAGGGCGGGACCCTCTTCTACCGGGTTCTTACCGCCCTATCTCGCTGCTCAACGTCGATATCAAAATTTTGGCCAAGATCATGGCGGACCGACTAGCAAACGTTTTGCCATCCTTGATCCATCAGGACCAGGTGGGATTTGTTCGGGGGCGCCAAGTTGCTTATAGCCTGCAGCGGATTCTTCTGTCCATCTGTGCCGGGCGTGCCGCCGGGGAGTCCTCACTGCTTATCAGTTTCGACGCCGAGAAAGCCTTTGACCGCGTAAGCTGGGGCTTTATGTACCAAACCTTAGAGATGATGGGCTTCGGGGGCTTCTTTGTAGACGTGGTCAAACTGCTATACGCGGACCCCTTAGGGGCCATTATGGTTAATGGAGCCATGTCCCCCGAATTTGCGATCCAAAAGGGAACCCGTCAAGGATGCCCTCTCTCTCGCCCCTCCTTTTTGTGCTTTCGTTGGAACCCCTTCTTCTTCGAATTCGGGCTTCCTCCCAGTTCCGGGGCATCAGGTTGGGCCGTGAGGAATTTCGGGTTGCTACTTTCGCGGATGACTTGCTTGTTCACCTGGGGCAGGGGTCTGCAACCTTTAAGACATAAAGAGCCACTTGGACCCGTTTCCGAAGGGAAAAAAAAAACTGGGAGCCGCAAAACCATTGCGACATTTAAAACAAATCTAACACTGCATATATTGTTTCTTACCTTAATGCTATATACGACCCCCTACTTTTCCTGTTAAAATATAGGTGTTTGGCCTATACTCGCCGTATAAGACTACCCCTCTTCCTTCGCACACCAAAAAAAATACGCCAGAAAATATCACAACAACAAGTAACAATATTTGATTTCAAAATTATGATGATTTTGTAGTCAAATCACTAATATGAAATAAAAATATATTTTTTCTACCTTTGTTGTCTGACCAATTTATTCTTTGATCATGCTGGTCCCGATCTGAGGCTTCTGCTTTCCTGTCTTCTCTTAGCTCTCTTTCTGTGGTCTATGGTCCATCTGCCATTTCTTATCTCTTCTTTCGTTTTCGTCACTTCTTTCCATCAGCCTATTTCCAGTCCCAGTAACCCTCCCCAATATCAGCCCCTTTCCAGTCCTCACTCCCAGTACCTTCCAATGTCAACTTGCATTCCCATGATTGCCACTGGTGTCCATTTCCTTCCAATCCCCCTCCTTCCCCACTGACCAGTCCCTTTTAGTACAAATACCATGGCAGCCTTAGCCCCCAGTTATCTTCCAGGGCCAGCAGCTCTATCCTCCCCTCCCCACAATCAGCCCATGACCATTCAAAGCCCCCCAATCAGCTCGCTTCCAGTGCTAATCCCCCCTCAACCCCATTACCAGTGCTAGCCTCCCCTAATCAGCCCAATACCAGTCCTACCCCCATCAGCTCATTACCAGTCCTAGCCTCCCCTAATCAGCTCATTTCCAGTGCTAGTCCCCTCAACCCCATTACCAGTGCTCCATCCCTCCATGTCAGCCCCCTCCATGTCAGCCCCCCTCCCTCCATCCATATCAGCTCCCTCCCTCCATGTCAGCCCCCTCCATCCCTCCCTGTCAGCCCCCCTCCCTCCCTCCCTCCATGTCAGCCCCCCTCCCTCCCTGTCAGCCCCCCTCCCTCCCTCCATGTCAGCCCCCTCCATCCCTCCATGTCAGCCCCCCTCCCTCCATCCATATCAGCTCCCTCCCTCCATGTCAGCCCCCTCCATCCCTCCATGTCAGCCCCCCTCCCTCCATCCATATCAGCTCCCTCCCTCCATGTCAGCCCCTCCTCCCTCCATCCCTCCATGTCAGCCCCCTCCCTCCATGTCAGCCCCCTCCCTCCATCCATCCATATCAGCTCCCTCCTCCCTCCCTCCATGTCAGCCCCCTCCATCCCTCCATGTCAGCCCCCCTCCCTCCATCCATATCTGCTCCCTCCCTCCATGTCAGCTCCCCTCCCTTCTTCTGCAGCCGCGGCTCCCTGCCTCTTACGGAACCGCGGCTGTGCTTTTAAAATCATCTCGGAGCCCTTCCTGTCTTGACGGGCTCCGTGGAGCCTTGTGCCGCCTCCAAACTTCCTTTAGAGGCGGGACAATGCTGCACGGAGCCCGTCAAGACAGGAAGGGCTCCGAGATGATTTTAAAAGCACAGCCGCGGTTCCCTAAGAGGCAGGGAGCCGTGGCTGCAGAAGAAGGGAGGGAGCTTACAACACTATTGCCTGTCACCGGGCGGGCAGTGTGCTCCGGAGCCGCGGCAAAGGTGAGAAAGAGCCGCATGCGGCTCCGGAGCCGCGGGTTGCCGACCCCTGACCTGGGGGATCCTTTGACTGGCTTGCCTAACTTGCTACGCCTTATTAAGGAGTATGGTGAACCCTCGGGTCTCAGACTGAATCTTGATAAATCAGAGGCATTGTACTTGGTCCCTGAGGGGCGGCCAGGCTGGCAGGGCCAGTTTCCCCTGCGTTGGGCGGTGGGCCACTTTAAATACCTGGGCATTTATCTGCCGGCGCGCTTGGAGGATCTATATCACCTGAACGTCACCAAAATTTTGGGAGAAGTATCGGCTTGTGTGGATCGTTGGCGGGATCTCCCGTTGTCATTGGGGGGCAGAGTTGCTCTGTGTAAGATGGCGCTCTTCCCCAAGATTCTCTACCCGCTTCAGATCCTCCCAGTGGTGCTTCGGCGTGCGGATTTACGCCAATTGAACCGCTCTTTTAACCGTTTTCTGTGGCGCAGTCGCAAACCTAGAATACGCCTGGCAGTATTACAACAGCCCTGGGACCTGGGCGGGATGGGTTTTCCCGATATTAGGAGGTATAATATGGCCTGCCTATTAAGGCATGTCCGGGACTGGCTCTGGGACTTAACAGATTGGACCCCGAGAGAGCTGTTTGTGGCCGTGTTGGCGCCACTTCACCCCCGTTATTTATTGCATGCTCGGACGCTCCGGGAGGTGCCGCCCCTTCTCCGATTTCTTTTCTTAATTCCATTTCGGCGGGCGTGGCACTTTTATTGTGCGGGGCGCCGGGTCATGGCACATTACACACCATATCTTCCTCTTCGTGGGAATACCGGTTTTCCGGCGGGCATTGGACGGTCCCGGTTTCGGATCTGGGAGGATCTCGGTTTGGTGAACCTAGAACATGTACTTACTCCAGGAGGCGAATTGATCGCCTTCACCGAGCTTCGTCGGCAGTATTCTCTGGGTCCCTGGGATGAATTTCAATACACGCAGCTTCGGAGCTACCTTCATACAATCCCGGCAGAGGCACTGAGTGGGGAGGTGTGTACGGGGCTGGAACTGATGCTCCTGGGGGGTTCCCCGGGGACCAGGGTGTCTCAGCTTTATAAAATGCTGTGGGACGGGGCATCGCCTATTGATGTTGACACATTGGCGGCGGCTTGGACGTCGGATCTTGGAGAGGAGATAGAGGTGGAGTCCCTACTGAGGGGGCTGGCGGCTGTCCCTACTTTAAGTACACAGGTTCTGCACCGCGACACGCAATACCGCCTCTTGCGGCGTATGTACTTCGCCCCTGTCCGAGCCTGGAAAGGAGGGATTGCAACGAGTCACTGTTGCCCCCACTGTGGTGCACATCGGGCGACGCTTGGACATATGTTTTGGCATTGCCCCAAGGTCCAGTTGTTTTGGGGGCGGGTATCGGTCTATCTTCTTCGGTGTGTGCCGCACCTGGAACCTCTCACTGCGCACCATTTAGTTTTGGATTTATGGGAGGACACGTGGGGGACTTCTCTAGGGAGTTGGACGGTGCGTTGGCTGCGTTTGGTGCTGATCTCTGCTCGGATGACCATCCTGCAGCGCTGGTTGACTGCGGAGGGTCCGCTCTTCGGGCTTTGGAGGGTTCGCATTCACCAACTTCTACTTATGGAACGCCTGGTAGCGGCTGGCAATGAACGTCGTTGGGCAAGGTTCCTCCGGGGGTGGGGACCGCATTTACAGTTATTACCTGCTGGGGTTCGCCACCGTCTTCTGGGGGCTCCCTGAGCCTGCCGGACTCACTGGATGCTAAATTAGTCGATTCCCATCGGCCTTGCTATTGATTGCGGCACCGGAGGGGACAACCGCACACTGGGAGGCATTTAGACAGACTTTTCCATTACTCCCTTGAGATCAATAACATAATGGTACGGGAGTCATGGGTGGCTGTGGGGCCCTTCCTCTACTTCCTCTACTTTCTTTCCTTTCTTTTTTTTACAATCACCCTCTGTCTGGAATGGTATGGTAATAGGGGGGGGGGGTGGGAGGGGTTGGGGTGGATGGGTGGAGGGGGGGTCCCTAGATATTTACCCCCCTAAGCTGCATCGCTTCATTTCATATGAGTCTAGTGACCTGGCCCATCCGTTTCCTTTACGAGCGGGAACAGATCTGGGAGAAGAGTACACCCTGGATCTGTTTGGGACAACCTCTGTTGGATTAATGGACAGGTGACGATCACTGGGAAACTGGGTAGATGGGAGGATCTCCGTCTTCTGCTATCTTTCTGAGTTGCAGCATGCAGACTAGGAGGTGGAACTGGGGCGGGGGAGGGGGGGAACCTTAGCAACTGCTCGGTTGTTGTATGTTCAGCATATTTGCAACATTCACGGTCCTCTATGTTAGGCTTTTGTGTACTTGCAGATGGGTGGTATTAGCTCGGAACACTGCTGTCGCTGAGGTTTTCGAGGGACCCTCTTAGCATGATAGAGGTGTCCTCTTCCTCTTACCCCCCCCCCAATCTCTATGTTGGATATGTATAACTCTTTGTTTTAGAATTCCTTTGTTGGTCACCCATTTCTCTCTGTTCAAGACTAATTCGGGGGGGGGGGTGTTTTCGATTAGCTGTATGTTTTGTATGTTCTGTTTGTTGCAAATAACAATAAAAGAGATTAAACCTAAAAAAAAAAAAAAAAAAAAAAATAAGGGCTGGATTTAAGATTTTCGTGCCTATAGGAAAGACCAGGAAGCAGATCCCAGGGATCAGGGGAAGGAAGGAGTCAGAGATCCCCAAACAATTGGAGAGCCCGAAGAGGAGCAGAGGAAGGCCATAGTGTAACAGCGGCACCCCTTTAAAGTAGCACATGTACAGTATGTGGTCCTAAAGTAAGCAGGCTCCTTTGTGACTTGGGTATTTGACACCTTCAGAATTAGGCAGTTACCTATGTCGCCTATTCCTAAATCCAGCCTGATTCAAATGGTGCATGACATTTTAATAAAATAAGTATATCCAGTGCCACTATCAGGCTAACAAGTGATGCTAAATATACATAGAGTGGTGAATGCCACCACTATCCAGAGAGCAGGGATATTCAGTCCCCTTTCCAAATAGCTATCCAGATAAATTTACTGTCCTCCAGTAAGGAGGTGTGAGTATCTTCCAGTCAGCTGACTGGCCGCCTTACCTTTCTCTACATCTGCTACTTCCCTTTCAGAGCCATCTTTTCCCTGTACAAGATCTATATATAAACCCCACTCTAGCTAGACCTTTTTTCTTTGTTGTCTTGTGCCTTGGCTCCCTTGATGCATCTCTGAGTCTTCTCTGCAAAACCTTCTCAACTTTGTACCAAGTGCCTGCTGTGTTCCAGCCTTGCATCCATGCAGTCTTCTTGGTTATTTCCTGTATGCAGATATTCTCCATCCTCTTTCCCGGTTTTCTTGGATTCTGGCACCCACCCTGAGCTCTGGGCTCACCCAAAGGGAAGGTGGCTGCCACAGACAGAAGACCCCATCAAAACTTCCCCTGACCCAGGGCACCCCAGTTCAGTGTACAACAAATCTAAGGTCTTTGCCCTTTCACTATTTCTGAGTCCTCTCTACTGATGGGATCCATCACAGATCCATTTTACCACTCCATTTAAGGAGAGAAAGATAAGTTAACTCTCATTTTCAAGAATGAGGAATTCCTCTCTTAACAAAATAAACAATGCCTGTGAATAAATGATCAATCTGCCCCTAGACTAAATTGACTCTAAGAGCAGGATTCATTTCATACATGTACACTGGAAAATGAAGTGATGCTGACGAAGGGTCAAGATCTGCTGAGATCAGTTCATCCAAATTGCAAGGCATGCACAGAACAGGAAAAGATGGGGAAATGCACTGTAAAACTGGAGCATAAACCTTTGTTTTTGTAGGTGATGAGGGACAGCTCTGTGCACTGGCAGCAGGGGAGAAAAAGCATCTCGTGAACCACTCTCTGAAAGTAGTATGGGGCTGCTGGGAGAGAGATTGTGTTCAGCTGCCAACTCTATGAAAGCAAATTTAGTCAAGGAAATAATGGCAGGCATGCTCTTAAATCAAGACATTATAGCTACTATTCTCTGCCTGGAAATTAATAAGCTAAAAGCAAAAAAGCAGCAGAGAAATCATTGGAAGTGCAGAGGAAGAGTGGATATCCTGGAGAGAGCACAGAGCCAGCTGCACAGGAAACATAGAACTTCCTCAGAGGAAAGGAGGCTGGAGAGATATCCCAACAGGCAAGAGCACCAAAGACAGCTCTTAGGATTCAGCAAAACTATGTCTTTGTATTTCACTGCTGGGCATTTCTTGAAGGCCTTCACTGATTTTCTAACATAATAGGGTCTGATATATACTAAACAACTTTTCCCACTTTGGGGTATATTTTTTATTTATTTATTTGACTGTTTATTTTTAACACCGCTTTTCACCGGGGCAAAGCGGTGTACATTTCAACAACAGGTTAATACATAGAACAATGGAACTTATAAATATAATGAATCACTTTCAACAACAGATTGTTACAGAGAACAGAGGAACTTATTTACATAAAAAGTCACTTGACTGAAGGGAGTTATATGGGTGTTAGGTAGTATAAGTTTTGTACATGATCAATTGCTATCTACCTTATAGGGATGGAGGGGGCGAAGAGGAAAGTTAGATAGAATGGAGGGTGGGTTATGTGATGGACCCAAAGTGTTCGTTGAATAGATGAGTTTTGAGAAGTTTCCTAAATGTTGACAGGTCACTGGTAGATCGGAGAGTTCCAGGTAGAGTTCCAGAGGGTTGGAGCATATAATTCAAACGCTCTGTTGCAGGCGTACTGGGTACTTTTGGTTTTCTCATGTGGTATGTTCAGCATATTTATTGCATTTTGTCTTCTCGTCCTACTTGTGTTGGTGGAATTCAATAGTGTTTGCAGGTAGTTTGAGGAATGGTTGTTGATGACTTTAAAGGTCGGGAGTAAGACTATCTAGTGTACGCGAATAAATAATGGTTGCCAATGGAGTGTCTTAGGATGGGGGTAACATGGTCATACTTTGGTGCTCCTTGAATTATGCGTGCCATAGCATTCAATGCCATGTATAGAGGAAGCAGTGTGGATTTTGGCAAGCCTTGATAGATTTATTTATTTATTTATTTATTTATTTAACATTTTTTATATACCGCACTATTTACATCAGCGCGGTTCACATGTAACACAAATGTCCAGTGTGGGGAAACTACATTGGACTTACAATAAACAGGAATTTGAACTTGGAGAACATGTCAAACTATGTACATCACTCTTCGATCTATCTATGCATGTATTTAAAATCCATTGTGAGGTGTAGAGTTAAGGTCGGTCAGGTGATTAACCGGGAGAGGAGGGACGGAGGGTCGGAGAGGGCGATTGGATGGATGGTGGGTAGGGATGAGGTGTGGCTACGTAATGTCTTCTAAGTTGGGGAAGCATTGCAGGAAGAGGTAGTGCTTCAAAGCCTTTCTGAATTGGTGAAGGTTGTTTATGGCACGGATGTTGGTTGGTAGGTTGTTCCAGCATGAAGGTGCTGATAGCGCAAAGGCGCGGTCTCTGGTGGTTTTCGTACATTTGGTGATGGGTTTCGGGAGTATTAGGGAGTTGGTGGCGGTGGATCTTCTCAGTCTGTTGGGTGGGGTGAGTTGAATAAGTTCAGAAAGGGCGCTGGCTGTGCATTTGTTGATGGCTTTGAAAGTTATTGAATAAGTTATTGAATAAGTAGATTGAATTACAGTAGTCATTATGTGGTGTTATGATTGCTTGGAAGACTGGATGGATTCAAGAGAGGGCGGAGGTGACAAAGAGTTCTGATTTATTGTTGTGATTTATTAGTTTTGTTGTAGCATTTATGTGCGGTTTCAAGGTGAGTTGTTGATCTACGGTAATGCCCAAGTACTTAAACTTAGGTTGTACATTCACATTTGTTCCATTTAAAATCATTGAGGTTGGTGCTTTAAAGTTGGTATCCTTAGTTCTGAATAGTATTTCGGTCTTCTTGTAATTAATTTTTAGGGAATTGTTTTCCAGCCATAGAGAGATGTCTGCGAAGCAACTTATTATTCCTTTATATGTTGGTTTTCGGTTGTCCACCCAGATGCAAGATACTTCCATACTTTAATGTGCATATAACTGTAGCAAATTTCCAATGGAAACTGCCCAAATACCTTCCTTTGCAAAACTGCCTACATGATATACATGTACAAAGCATCCTGGCACTTTGCGTCTGCAGCTTTTGTGGGCAGAGGAACACGGCGTAAAACTCTGCAAGCATTTGCAAGTGCAAGTGTCTGCAGACTGCTCACTTCCCGAACTTAAGCACACTCTTGAGAGTGCCTCTTTGTAAGCCAACTGAAAGTATGAGACTGTGAAAGACCAAACATACTTTTAAACACATTGAAGGGGTCATGTTTTTGCTAAGATATAATTTTATAAAGTGATTTTCATGCTTATGTGGTCACATAAGCACATAAAAGACTTTTTATAAAATAGTACTTAGCTTAAATGCCTTGTCATAAAGATACATACTTTGCCGATAGATGTAACTGGTGGGGCGAAGTGCAGTCGAAGTTCAGAAGTACACATGTAGGCTATAAAATACCTTAATTTACATGTGTGCTTGCAGACCTTATGCATGAATATTTACACCTGTTCTCGAGCAAGGTGTAAGCATCCATGCGTGTATTCAAGGCATGATTTCTGCCACATGCCAATATTTTATGAAGACAAATAAGTGCATGTAGGGCCATCTTACTAAAAAGCATTACATAGCGCAGGTTACAACATGCGCTAATCCCACACTGTGACCCATGTTAAACATTAGCACAGGACCAGCACTCTTTGTGCAGCTCAATTTCCATGCTAACAGTTCCTCGTCTGTTGGGGTAATAAATGGGAAGGTTAGGGGTGGAGAGTGGGCAGTGTGAGCACCTAGCAGTCAGAGTGCCCCATGTTAACCGTAACTGGCACAGGGGAGCACCCCACCTGCAGAACAATGAGGCACAAGAGAAAAGCAGGAAGACAATCGCCACTGGAAGAAATGAGAGTTTTTTATTCGTGTAAGATCTGGCCAACACATGTTTCGGCCAGACGGCCTTCTTCAGACTATAAAATGAAGACAAACTGATATGCTCTCAAATTTTATATATTGAATTGCTCAAAGCTTACCACTAAGATTAGCATGAGTATATTTACTGCCACCTCCATAGATGGAGGAAAGCGCACCTGTGCTAATTTTAGGCCATGCTAGGGCAGGGTGTGCTAAGTTAACTGCCAGGAACATGCTTCTCGCCCACCCCACTCCCGATAGTTAAAGCAGTGGTGTTGCACCTAACATGCCATGGTTTTTCGTGCTATCAGCATGTTAGGTGCAACACCATAGCATCCTTTAGCATCTTACATTTATTTTATTTATTTATTTAACTAATTTTGGTATACTGTTTTTCTACCAGTCAAAACGGTGAACAGCCAAACAGTTTAATCAGAGAGGTTACAATAAACAATAGCAGGGTGGTGCAGGCAGAGAGACGTGGAGGATTGGGGCAGAACAACAGCTCCTGGACTGCCTGGACTGCTGTAGCCGGTGCTCGGCTTCAGCGTTTTTCCCCTTGTGCCTCAGAAGATCGGGCAGGCGGGCCCCGGACACCTTCTTGTTGGCGGGGACTTCCACCTTTAAAAACAGCTTCCCTGCAGTGGTTCTTTGTGCAGGCAGAGAGACGTGGAGGATTGGGGCAGAACAACAGCTCCTGGACTGCCCGGACTGCTGTAGCCGGTGCTCGGCTTCAGCGTTTTTCCCCTTGTGCCTCAGAAGATCGGGCAGGTGGGCCCCGGGCACCTTCTTCTCAGCAGGGACCTTGCTATATATTTGGTCTATTGCTTTTACCGCGGAGCGTGTCTGCGGGGCGTGGCTCGAAGGAGCGTGGTCAAAGGAGCAGGTTTTGCTCCTTTGGCGCTCCTTCGGCGATACTGCGGCCTTGCTCCGCTCCCTTCTCATTTCTGATTTAGTGATGGGGAAGCGGAAGGCTAAGAATGTGGATAAGACCCCTGGAGTTGGCTCTGGAGAGAAACAGACTGGTCCGTTGGACAGGCATTTCTTACCTGTCCCTCTTGCGCAGTCTTCACCAGACGGAGTCTCCCTCAATTCCAGCGGGAGATCTCCGCCTCCATTACCTGCACCTTTGCAGTCTTTGGACTTGTCGGTTAGGTCTCCTGATGTCGCAAGTACAGCTAAGTTACCTTTGGTCTTACCCATTCCTGTAAAATCGTTAACTTTGAATGTTGTGTCTGATATTTCTCCTACCTCTGCTGATGGTGATATAACATTGAAAGATATTTGGTCTGTTCTATTAACTATTGATAAGAAAGTTTCCTCTACTTTGAATGAACTTTGTACCTTCTCACAAGAGGCTGTTTTAACCTTTCAGCAACTTGATGAGAAGTTAATATCCTTGATAAATCTGTTCAGCATATGAGTTCTCAGGTTCCTCCCCTTTTGGCAGCACATACTGTTGGTGTTAAAAATTCCTTGGTTTTATATTCTCGGGTGGAGGCCCTTGAGAACTCTTTTCGTGCATGCAATCTCCGATTTCTCAACTTTCCACATACTTCCCTGTTAGCTCCTGGAATACTTTTAGAAAAGTATTTCAAAGAAGTCCTTAATATTCGAGAACCGATTGCTGTTTCGCAGGCTTACTATATTCTTGCTAGCAGTAAAAATGTTAATCCTCAGGAGGGGGGGATGGATGAAATAGTACCGGCTATATCAAATCTAACTGCGTTTTTGGAAGACTCTATTGACAATATTTCTTCACGTTCTACTTTATTAGTCACTTTTGCCTCCATCGAGGTTAAGCAGCGGATACTTCGTGCTTTCTTTAAAAAGAAGTCTGTTCCCTTTTGTGGGCAGGCTCTTAATATTTTCCCTGATGTTTCCCGTGAGACTCAGCTTCGAAGGAGGCAATTTTTGGCTCAAGCCCAAGGTATTGGCCTTAGGGGCCACTTTTTTCCTTCGTTTTCCATGTAAATGTTTGATAGGTTTTGAGGGGGCCTCTTATGTATTCATGGATATAACTCATTTAGAGAAATTTGTGAATGACCGCTCAGGTGTTGGATTTGGAAATAAGTCTGGTAAATAGATGGTAGGTTCTCCAGTAGTGTAGGCTTTTAGCCTGGTTTTCCGTGTAATTTAATTTTCTTCATTCTTAGTTTGCCTGCACCATTTGATGTGGACTATATATTGTACATTGTTTCTTGCCATTTATGTAATTTGTATTTGTACTAATTTATATTATTTTCCTTTTCTGATTTGGTGTATATTCACTGTAAATGCTTAATTAAAAAAAAAAAAAAAAAAAATATAAACATTAGCAGGGTAACAGAGATGTTACTCGGAACATCTTTTAAAGTCTGTAGGGAGAGTAAGGAGAGGTCAGGCTATTGCAGGTACCTGTGGTGGTGAGGTGGGGTGGGAGAGATGCTCTGGGTTGGAGAGTGGTGCTCATGGGACAGGTAGTTATGCTGTTGTGCACCGTAGTACTCTTGGAAGAGATATGTCTTGAGGTGCTTGCAGAAGTCTTGAGTGGATTGGACACTTTATGGAGTTGGGGGTAATGTGTTCCAGAGGATGGGGGCATAAAATGCAAAGGATCTTAAACAAGCATATTGGCTGCTCTTGCAGATATCTGGTGGCAGGCTAAGGAGATTAAAGTGCTCTGTCTGCATGGTCCAGTAGTGCTAGGGGTGCTAAGAGACATCTAGAGCTGGTTAGCGGAGAGATCATTCAAGGCTTTTATGAGTGATGGTGAGGACTTTGAATTTAATTCAGGAAGTGATGGGCAGCCAGTGGAGTGATTTTAGGATGGAGGTGATGTGTGATTGTCTGGGTGCTCCAAAGATGGCACGTGCTGTGATGTTTTGAGCGAGCTGTAGCGGTATGATAGTTTGTTTAAGTAGTCCCTGGTATATGGAGTTGCAGTAGTCAAAGAGGGGAGTGATGGTAGCTTGACATACTGCACAGAAATTGTCAGAGGAGAGGCCACAGGTTACGTAATGATGTTCTAAGTTTGTGATAGACTGCCTTAGTCTTGTTTCTGACGTGAGCTTGGAAATTCAGCTGTTGGTCTATGGCAACTCCGAGATACCTGACTTGACTTTTGACTTAGAGATCTGTGTTGCCAATTTTGATAGTTGTGGGGGACATAAAGTCAGGGTCCCTGGTGACATGGAGGATTTCAGTCTTGCTGAAACTGACTGCCAGATTGTGGAGTTGAAGCCAGTGGACTATGTCCTTAAAGCAGTCTGAGAGTATGGAGTAATCAGGAGCTGCTGTGGAGAATGGGGTATAAATCATAATGTCCGTCAGCGTAGATTTGGTAACTGATATTGTACTCCTGGATCTTCATGCACAGAGGTCAAATGTAGATACTGAAAAGCAGGGAAGAGAGCGCAGAGCCTTGATGTACTCATTGCAGTAGTGTGTAAGGGGAAGACATGCTGTGCCCTACTTTTAAGCATTGGCTTCACTGAAAGAGGTAGGAGTGGATCCATTTTAGGGGCTTGCCTTAAACTCCAATACCATGGAGCTGATCCAGCAGCATTTGATGAGACACTGTATCAAACGTCACGGAGATGTCCAGGAAAAGCAGTCTGTAGCCTTTTGATCTGTTCTCCATACCTGCGATGAGTGTTGATAGTAATGACGTCAGTAGAGTTTCGGCACTGTGCTGGGGACAGAACCCATGTTGATGATGGTTATGGGGTGTATGTTGGTCAATGTGTAATTGAAGCTGGACTTGTGCAACCTTCTCTATGATTTTTCCAAGGAAAGGTACACTAGCTATCGGTCGGAATGAGGTGGGTGAGCTGGGATGCAGGTTGGGTTTCTTTAGGAGAGGTTAGATGGAGGCTTGTTTGAGGAGGGGAGGTGTGCCTGATAGAGGGATGTCTGGATGATAGATGATATGAGTGGCAGTAGGTGCATCTATGTGTCATAGTAACATGCTGGCCCTTATAGACAACCTAATAAAGGGCATCAACAAACCCAACACGGGCTTCATACTTATCTTCATTGACATCAAAGCAGCATTCGACTCCATCCCACACAACTTGATCATCCAATGACTCTAATCCATTGGACTAAGAGGCACCATGTTCAAATGGTTCAGATCCTACCTCTCAAATCTCCAACTTCAAGTAAAAATAGGTACGGAAAGATTAGCCCCATATACCCATCTTCAGGGAGTCCCACAGGGATCCGCCCTATCCTCTCTGATATTTAACATCTTCCTACAACCAATCTGCACAATCATCCATGCACGCTATACACTATGCTACATTTACACAGTCATGCTATTTATTTATTTATTTATTTAACCCATTTTACATACCACCTTTTCCTTCAATCAAAGTGGTTTACACGTAAATAAGGTATACAGTTATAGGGTAGAAGTAAGGAAAGGTAGTGGGGAGGTATAGGAGAAGCATATACATTTGTGACAAATTACAATTTACTAAAAGAGATGTTACTTGTTATTTGCAATCATGCTCATAGTAGGCTCTAGGACGGTCCATAATATTGTATAAATAGTATGGTCTGGAGCATTTGTCTAAAATCCTTTAAGTCGCTCATGGCTCTCATGTTGTCAGGTAGAGTGTTCCATAATTCTGGTGCATAAAGGGACCATCGACACCATCAAGCCCACAACCACCCACATAAAGAAATGCTTCACTGCCATCACCAATTGACTCTCAAAGCACAACTTGACAATAAACCACAATAAAATGGATGTCCTCAACATTACTAAAGACAATAGCTTCACCCCACCAGCCTTCATAACCATTGTCGGAAATCAACTGCAAGTCAAAACCCAAAATACACTACCTAGGAGTCACCATAGATTGACACCTCTCACTATCCTCCCACATCAACAACTTCACGAGGAGCATATATCACAAACTCAAAACAGTACATCTTAGACCTCTCTTGGCTCCAGCGACTTTCGCACAGTTCTTCAAGCACTCACCTTCCCCCACATTGACTACTGTAACATCATCTTCCAAGGCCTCCCCAAATCCATCACTCACTCACTTCAACTAGCCCTGAACACAACTGCACGCATTCTCTGTAATGCATCTAGAACTGAACACATCACCCCCATACCCATCACTGAAAGGATCAAATACAAGTTCCTGCTAACAATTTTCAAAGCCACCCATAATCTCTCTGCCATCCACCTACAATCACTGATACAAAAAGTACCAGACAACAGGAACAGAAGACCTGGCTCCCTCAATACCCTATGCATACTCGCATTAAATACTAAGACCACCTGCACTACATCAAAGAGAGCCATCTCTCTCTTTGTGCCAACACTATGGAATGTGATTCTTGACAACCTTTGTGCCACTGATGACTTCATGACGTTCAGAAGGAACCTCAAGACACTCCTCTTCCTCGAGTGCTTCGCCAATGGTGAATCCTAACCAGCCAGCGCACCACCTCTCCATCACCCCTCCTGCCCCCTCTCCTACACATAATTACATATGTAAATAAGTTCTTTTTTTTATGCGATTTTCAAATTTTACACAAGAAAAATCATGTTACAGTAAAGAATACAAATACATGAAAGAAAACATACAAAGAAAAGGGGGGGGGAGGGGAGAAACCCTTATTTTTACACTAAATACAAATTCTAAGTATAGATTCACTAGCCCACTATTGAAGAGAAAGGAAGACACAATTCAATAAGAAAAAGTCAGAAGAAATAGAGACAACTCTGGTGTAGAATAAACTAGTTCACAGACCTACAACCGCTCCCCCTAATCCAAGGGAGGAAATGGAAACAGCTCAACTGCTCTGCAGGGGAATATTCTTACTAGTAACAAATTGAGTTAAATGCACTGGCTCAAAAAAGGTATAACTAACTCCTTGATATTTAATTAAACATCTACACGGATAGTGTCAGAAAAACAGACCACCAAGCTGTAAAACCCGCGGTCTTAACAAGAGAAATTGCTGCCTATGCTTCTGAGTAGGTTTGGAAATGTCCGGAAACATCCTTATTGTCCCCCCCCCATGAAGGTCTCATTTCTTGCCTTGAAATAAAGTCTCAAAAGCAAATCCCGGTCTGGCTCCAGAGCCACAGTGAGGAGGAGAGTAGCCTGTGGGATAAACTCAGGATCTGTAGTTTCCAGGAACCATCGGCGGTGAATGAACAGGTGAAGAGGCACCATGGGTCTTGCGCTTGGCAGTAGGCAGATAATAAATTCTAGCCAAAGGAGGAACAGACTCAGCGGGGAGTTTCAATATAGATGTAGCATATGTATTAAACAACTCCTTTGGTGACACAGTAGCACTCGAGGAAAATTCAGCAAGCACAGGTTTCTTTTAAGAACAGAATTCTCCAGCATCTCAGCCTTCCCATGGATAGCTATTAAATCATTAGAAACAGTACCTGACATGGTTGTTACGCCCTCCATTTTTTCCTCCAACTGGGCCACCTTAGCAGAAATAGTGGCTACCTCCTTCTTTTGATGATCAACAGATTGAAGCATAAGGGCTAAAGCACTCTGAAGAACTCCAAACTGAGATGTAAAAGAATGTTCCAAGGCCTGGAGACCTTCCCAGAGGGAATCCAAAGTGACTGCTGCTGGGCATTGAAGTACAGACTGCACATGTAACACGCCTGTAATCCCGGTAGATGCAGGAGAAGAAATACCGGAGCCAGCATCAACTTCAACGAACAAACTTCCTCCACTCCCAGCTGGGCTGCCCACAACACCCGCAGGCTCCGCAGCCCCAAGCACAGCTGTCACGGAGCTACTCAACATAGCAGGAAGTGATGACTCAGAGAGCATGGCTTCCCCGAGATCACGGAGCTCCGATTCTGCTGCTCCTGCTGCAAGTAATGCAGGCGGAATCGGAGGAGTCCGCACCTCCGGGCTAAGAGATACATGCAGCTCAGAGGGGCGTGGCAAGCCTCCTTCCGCTCCCAACGCCCCCAACGAGCCTGATAACTCCGGAGCTTCCACCACACCAGCGGGCCTCAAGAAAGCATCTAGAAGACCCCTAGAGACCGCCGCCACTGCCGCAGGTAATACCCAGCTTTTGGCTTTCCTTTTACGTGGCATTATAAGAAAAAAGTAAATAAAATACCGACTCAGCCAGCAGTGTGTAGCGCGTGTCAGCCATCTTGCTTCCCCTCTGTAAATCAGTTCTTGATGCTTTAATCCTAAACATGTTGTTCTACTTATTTATGCCCATCCAATTAACCTGTACAAAGTTAATCCTCCCACTCTCGTTCATTTTTCTATGTAAAGCCACGATGGCCTGTTGTTTTATGTAAACCACTCTGACTCTTAGATTTAGCGGTATATGAGCACAGCTAAATAAATACATAAATAACACAGTGAATAACAGCAGATAAAGACTAGCATGGTCCATCTAGTCTAGTCTGCCCAGTAAGTTGGCTAGAGTGGTAGAGTTGTACCTGCTGCTCCAGGCAGGTTACCCCTCTCTATTTATGTATACAGTCAAACCTCGGTTTTAATGATTAATCCGTTCTAAGAAGTCTGACTAAAACCGAAACGTACGAAAACCGAAGCAATATTTCCCATAGGAAATAATGTAAATTCAATTAATCCGTTCCAGACACCCAGCTCCTGTCACTTCTCTCACCTGCCCGATCGTCCACAGGACAGCAAACACACAGATATTGTACTGTATGGCACTGTAATCTGATCGCTGACTCCATCTCAACAGCAATTTGCAAGCGTACCCTGCAAGATAAAGAACTGCCTCCCACATTCATTCAACATCTCCTGCTTACATTGACAGCTACCCTGCTACCCTCCGAGCCTGAGGGGGCGCTCCAGAGAACAGGCAGGCGGTGGAGAGATCGGGGCCTTCCTCTCTGTGCAATCCTTGCATCTCTGGCTCGAGGATGTTGCTCAGCTGACTTTGGCTTCTCAACACGTGATCGGTGAGTCCGGGGGGGGGGGGTAGTGCTGCCGGGACTGGGCGGGCAGACCAGCGCGAGGGTGTATGTATTGCAGTACAGTATACAGTACTGTATAGGTTTTCAGATCTGGCAGCACTGGCTCACCATTCCTGACGAAAACCGAGGCGATAAACGATAACCGAGACAAGATCTCAGTCAGAAAAGACGTCGAAAACCGAAACGAACGAAAACCGGGGCACACGAAAACCGAGGTTTGACTGTATTTGTTTTGATTCCATCCTCTTGCTGTTGCAATGATCCTCTGTGTCTGTCCCATGCCTTTTTGAATTTCATCACTGGTTTTGCCCCCACCACTTCCTTCAGGAGGGCATTCCGGGCATCCACCACCCTTTCTGTGAGAAAGTATTTCCTGACCTTGCTTTTAAGTTTACCTTCTTGCAGCTTCATGTCCTCTAGTTTTACAGCTTCCCTTTGTCTGTTTATTAATACTCTTTAAGTATTTAAATGTCTGTACCATATCCCCCCTGTCTCTCCTCTCTTCAAGGGTATACATATTTAGGTCTTCAAGTCCTTTTTCAAATTTCTTCTGGTGCAGGCCCCAAATCATCTTGGTCATCTTTCTCTGAATCATTTCAAGTCTTTTTATTTCCTTTGTTAGGTACGGTCTCTAAAACTGAACACAATGCTCTAAGTGAGGCCTCACCAATGACCTGTACAGGGGCTATTCCTCTTTGTATGCAGCCTAACATCCTTCTGGTTTTGTCCACCTCCTTGTCACACTGCTCTGCCACCTTGAGATCCTCAAATACTATCACCCCGAGGTCCCTCTTTGGTCCATATAAAATAGCACCTAAGTAGGCGCCTACGCGATCTCTTAATCTAGACATTCTGTTATCAAATTATCCTCAGTTTGTGTCTATTGGGAAAATGCTTCAAATAACTGGTCTAATACCCAAAAAGGAAATTCAGCCACCCATCCACAGAAAATCTGTTTCTTGCTACAGCAACACTTAACTGTAAATGCCTCTCTCTTACGATGATATGTAACTCCCCACTGCGCCAGATTCCGTTTCTCCTAGACTCATGTTGTTAGGAACTGCATGCAAAAGCAAGTATCACCTCCTCACCAGTTAGCATGCTAACAACATCCTCTTCAAAACTCTCTTCAGCCATAGCTGATGATGTAGATGTAAAACCCACCCATGTGGAGTCCTCAGATTCTGTATCTGCCAAGACCATCTCCACATACGTTTTAGCAGGGAAGATGGTGCACCTGCTGCTCTTTTGGTTTGCCTTTACCTGCTGTTTCTCTCATGCAGCTCTTCCTACTCTCTTTGTAAAGACCTCTCTGTTGTCACACCCTCATCGGGCCCCTCCGGTGGAGACTGGTATTACAGCTTAATACCTTTTCTTGGCTTTCTATATGCTATAGATAGCCCTGCCTGGCCCTCTGTGGGTAGTAGTTGTACCGTCTTCTTGTAATCACTCAAATACACAGTTCACACTTTAAATCAAGGGCTTTATTCCCCGTCCAATGAGGTATTCTTTTTTCTTGAAGCACAAAATAATCAAAAGCCACTCTGGCAAATAACAGAAGCAAACATTGAACAAAAATGCTTTCCTCAGCTTTAACTTTTTAACAAAAGAAAACAGTTCTCTTCATGAGCACTTAATCCTTTTCTTTTGGCTGATATAAATCAATCAGGATTCAGTTTAAACCAAGCAACTTCTGCCAGTTACTGCGTTTGCTGTTTAAACCCTCCTTGTACATGTATTTTCTTATCTCAAGGAAAACTCTTCTTCTTCAGTTGTCACTAACGAGCATTCCATGGGTTCAGTGTTATCTGGTACATTAGAAATATCATGTGGTATTAAAGGATAACCATTTGTACCTACGTTTTCTGTAGCAGCTGTCCTGCCGAGCTCACTCTGGTTAATTACGTCAGCTACGTGACTGCTTCCTGGCTTTAGGCTAAAACACTGCTGGGTATTACCGTATACTCTGGATAATGGCTTGTAAGAGCACTCCCCCTGTGTAAAGCTATGAGGTAACTGCCCATAAACACTGGTATTAGAATCAAACAGCTTGTGTCCTGCCTTGAATGGGTTAAAGGCTAATTCCTCTGATACAGCTGTGGGAGTTTCCAGTGCTGACAACGGCACTCGAGAGAAGTCTGAGCATTTAAAGTTGCTAGCAGAATTATAAGGTAAGAGATCTTCCTTTCTCTTGTAACTGCCCGTACAAGGAAAGAAGTTGTTTCCTTTTCCCTTTATCTCTGCTCTAGGCTGGCTTCTTCTATTAATCCTGGACTTAGCCCATTCGGGTGTAAAACAGTCCTGTTCCACTTTGAATGCCTTGCTTCCTGCAACAGGATTCCTCCCTCTTCTCTTCTGGCTTTCACACACACACTCTGTGTTTAACAGCTGATCTCCACACGTACTCACATAGTCCTGAGACTCATTCAAGCTGTCCTCTGGTATATGTTGCTGACACTCTCTCTCATTTCCTTCCTTCCACCAACTTTGGTCCTGGAGATGAGATTGGCTTATAGTGTTTCTTTCTCTTTCCCTCCCGTTCCCACGACTGAGGTTGTTGCTTCCACCTCTGTCCGTGCTCACTCTCTCTCACTGCTTGTGAGTGTGCCTTATGTATCTGTCCCCGGGTTCCACCCCTTCTCAGCTGATCCCTATCAGGTAAATCAACCTCCATTCTCATGCTGGCTGGGTGTGTCTTTTTACCCTTTTCCCACGTGTGTTGTGGTCGCTCATAGCAACTATTTGACATGTTTTTTGTTTACCCTCATCAGGTTCTGCCTGATTTTCTTCCGCTAATCTCCATTTCTTCTGGGTCCCCTGGTTTTACCTTGTGACAAATTCCCCCCCTTAAAACATTACTTGCTGCCGCCTTTTTAGGTGGCCAGCATGTAATTCCATTCCTAAT
Source organism: Ichthyophis bannanicus (assembly GCA_033557465.1). Taxonomy (NCBI): domain Eukaryota; kingdom Metazoa; phylum Chordata; class Amphibia; order Gymnophiona; family Ichthyophiidae; genus Ichthyophis; species Ichthyophis bannanicus. The sequence goes on from CM066033.1 coordinate 913,681,518, forward strand.
TCTACATTGCTGTTCACAAAAGGCAAAATGTGCTGTGGCTGACCTTTCTCTCCAGGGTTTCAATACATTTATATGGTATACCTGTCTACGACCTTTATCGTTTTCAATGAGATAGGATACAAATCCTACCTTTTTTATCACTGTGCCAGGCCCCTTCCAGTGAGTCTCAAACTTGGGACCAGGGTCTGCCACTTGAATTAAAACCTTATCCCCTGCTGCCAGTTCTCTAGCCTTCGTACCTTTATCATAGTAAAATTTTTGTCTTTTCTTACTCTGATTCAAATTCTCCCTTGAGGCTTGGGAAGTCTTTTCCAGGCGAGTCCTTAGTTCTTTTAAGAACTGCGGGATGCCGATTTCAGGTATCTTGGGTTCTACCCATTCTTCACGCAGAATGTCTAGTATCCCCCTAGGTGTCCTCCCAAATAAAAGCTCAAACGGTGACACTCCCAAGGAGGGATGGACCCGTTCCCGACAAGCGTATAATACAAACGGAAGGAGCGTATCCCATTCCGCCATCTCCCCCCTCCTTAATCCTCTTCTCAGTAGGTGTTTAATTGACTGGTTAGTCCTCTCCACTAACCCCTTGGTCTGAGGGTGATACGCCGCTGTTTTTTATATGGCGTATTCCGAACGCCTCCCAGACCTTGGCAAGGTATTTGGAAACAAAATTACTGCCCTGATCTGTAAGTATTTCCTGAGGAAATCCCACCTCACAAAACAATTTTATCAGTTCTTGTGATATTATTTTGGCCGAAATGTTCCTGAGTGGAATGGCCCACGGGAACCGTGTTGCATAGTCCACAATGACTAGGAGGTATTGATAACCTCGGGGTGTTCTTATTAATGGGCCCACAATGTCTACTCCCATTCGGCGTATCGGTGCCGTGATGGTCGGCAACGGTATCAAGGGTACGGCCTTGGGTCTTACTACAGAAACCCTTTGGCAGGTAGGGCACGAATCACAATACCGTTTTGTTTCTTGGTATACCCCTGGCCAATAGAAACGTGCCAAAATTTGGTCAAGCGTTCCTTGAACGCCTTTGTGGCTACCTACTGGGTGGTCATGCGCTAAACGCAACACTACCGACTTGAAATTTACAGGTACCACCAGCTTGTTTACGTATCGCATCTGTATATGGATCGAGACTCTCTCTATACAAGATTTCCCCATCTAGAAAGAACCGGGGTAACACTGTCCTTTCATTTTGGGCCAACTCAAAAGCTCTTTAGAGTGCCAAATCCTCTCTTTGTTCTTTTGTGAATGATGGGAATTTTTTTACCAGTGCGGCAGGCACCCACGGAAATCCCTCCACCGTTTCCAATTCCCTACTTCACTGAGTTCTTTGACTCCTTTCATGGCGCTTTTTGGCCTTAGCCTTTTTTCCCGCCCTCACTCGGACTCTGGACCAAGTCATCGTGATGAGGAAGTGTATCTGTCCCTTCTTCTCCGGGAACTTCCACATCAACCTTCTCTTCCGGTTCAGCTTTTTTCCCTACCGAGGACTCCCTAGTTTCTACTGTACTAGTTTGGGATCGGGTAGAGACTAAAACCCATCTTTAAACCCATCCCTTGTTTTAACCCCTTTTTGGAAAAACGGCCAATCACGTCCTATAATTAAATTCTGCGGTAGTTCAGAGACTACTGCTACCTGTAATTTTTTTTTCGATGCCCATTCCTTTGACATGCACCTGATATAGGGGATATGGAAACTGTGTCCCGTGTATACATTGTACCTGTACCTGTTCTTTTTCCTGATTCAATATATCAGGGTTAGACTGTTTTTATGGTTTCCCAAAGTTTCCGTGAAACCAAACTTTGTTCAGCCCCTGAATCAAGAAAAGCCATAGTATTTATCCCCTCTATTTGGACTTGTAGAAAAATACCCTCTGGTGTTTGTTTTTCCACCCCTGTTACAAAGACCATCTTAACTTTACATTCCCTCCGAATGTGTCCAGGCTTTCCACATTTGTAACATTTCTTAATGTTTGTGGAGGAAACCTCTTTGGCCATATTACCACTAGGTGCCTTAATTCTTTCATACCTCTTCCATTCATCTGACTCATCCATACCTGCTACTTTTAAAAGGTTTCCCCTGGATGTATCAGTTCTCTTAGCTTCCCTGAATACTTCAGCCATCCTAGTTGCTTCCTCCATATTGGAGCAATTCTGTAACGTAAGAAACGTTTTCATCTCTGGGGTTACTGCCAACAAGAACTGTTTCTAGAATAATTTCGTCTAGAATTGATTCTACTGGTTTTCCCTCTGGATCTAACCATTTATAGGCAAGATTCCTAAGCCTTTGATACAATGCTTTCGGGGGTTTCAGTTATATGCATGTGTGCCTCTCTAAACAATCGCCTATAATGCCTAGGTGAAAGGCCTAGTCTGTCTTTTACAGCCCTTTTAATTTCTACATAATTATTAGCCAGGCTGGCCGGCATAGCTTTAAATGCAGACAAAGCTTCACCGCTTAGGGTCATTGCAAACCGCATTGCCCATTGCTCAGATGGCCATTGAAGATTACTAGCAATCCTCTCAAAGCTTCTATAAATCATCCGGATTGTCCTCCGGTTTTAACTGTCCCAAAGACAAAGCAAAGTTAGTGTTCATCTCTACTTGCGGTATTGATGCAGTACGTGCCACTTCTTCACCAGTTTTTTTCAGCAGAGCGTCCCCAGCTTCTAATAGCGGCCTTTGCTGCTCCCTCGCAGAAGCTATGTATTGCTCCTGTAAATGCTGCACCATTCGGGCTTGCTTGTCCCACTGTTCACTATCCACGACATCACGTCCAGTTGTTCCATCTTCTCCAGATGCTGTTCCTGTAAGAAAAAGAAAAGAGAAAGGCCCACCAAGTGCGGTATCTTTTATACAGGACTTTACTCTAAACTAGAGCGCCCCCTCTTTCCTCACAGGATATCCTATCCCAGTCTACACAGGCTACTATTACCTTAGTCTCCTGGCAGACTCAAGCATGTGAGAAAAGGGTCTTTTCCAGTCCTCTGGCCGACCTGCCAGCGAATATTCCACTGCACTTGTCTTGTGATGCCATATTCTCCTTCCTTTAGGCAATGTCTTTTTGTTTCTTCTGTTCCAAAAATATTTTGCCTCCCCAAAAAAAAATATCCTCACTCCTACGCCATTTTTATGTCACACCCTCATCGGGCCCCTCCGGTGGAGACTGGTATTACAGCTTAATACCTTTTCTTGGCTTTCTATATGCTATAGATAGCCCTGCCTGGCCCTCTGTGGGTAGTAGTTGTACCGTCTTCTTGTAATCACTCAAACACACAGTTCACACTTTAAATCAAGGGCTTTATTCCCCGTCCAATGAGGTATTCTTTTTTCTTGAAGCACAAAATAATCAAAGCCACTCTGGCAAATAACAGAAGCAAACATTGAACAAAATGCTTTCCTCAGCTTTAACTTTTTAACAAAAGAAAACAGTTCTCTTCATGAGCACTTAATCCTTTTCTTTTGGCTGATATAAATCAATCAGGATTCAGTTTAAACCAAGCAACTTCTGCCAGTTACTGCGTTGCTGTTTAAACCCTCCTTGTACATGTATTTTCTTATCTCAAGGAAAACTCTTCTTCTTCAGTTGTCACTAACGAGCATTCCATGGGTTCAGTGTTATCTGGTACATTAGAAATATCATGTGGTATTAAAGGATAACCATTTGTACCTACGTTTTCTGTAGCAGCTGTCCTGCCGAGCTCACTCTGGTTAATTACGTCAGCTACGTGACTGCTTCCTGGCTTTAGGCTAAACACTGCTGGGTATTACCGTATACTCTGGATAATGGCTTGTAAGAGCACTCCCCCTGTGTAAAGCTATGAGGTAACTGCCCATAAACACTGGTATTAGAATCAAACAGCTTGTGTCCTGCCTTGAATGGGTTAAAGGCTAATTCCTCTGATACAGCTGTGGGAGTTTCCAGTGCTGACAACGGCACTCGAGAGAAGTCTGAGCATTTAAAGTTGCTAGCAGAATTATAAGGTAAGAGATCTTCCTTTCTCTTGTAACTGCCCGTACAAGGAAAGAAGTTGTTTCCTTTTCCCTTTATCTCTGCTCTATGCTAGCTTCTTCTATTAATCCTGGACTTAGCCCATTCGGGTGTACAACAGTCCTGTTCCACTTTGAATGCCTTGCTTCCTGCAACAGGATTCCTCCCTCTTCTCTTCTGCTTTCTGCTTTCACACACACACTCTGTGTTTAACAGCTGATCTCCACACGTACTCACATAGTCCTGAGACTCATTCAAGCTGTCCTCTGGTATATGTTGCTGACACTCTCCTCTCTCATTTCCTTCCTTCCACCAACTTTGGTCCTGGAGATGAGATTGGCTTATAGTGTTTCTTTTCTCTTTCCCTCCGTTCCCACGACTGAGGTTGTTGCTTCCACCTCTGTCCGTGCTCACTCTCTCTCACTGCTTGTGAGTGTGCCTTATGTATCTGTCCCCGGGTTCCACCCCTTCTCAGCTGATTCCTATCAGGTAAATCAACCTCCATTCTCATGCTGGCTGGGTGTGTCTTTTTACCCTTTTCCCACGTGCGTTGTGGTCGCTCATAGCAACTATTTGACATGTTTTTGTTTACCTCATCAGGTTCTGCCTGATTTTCTCCGCTAATCTCCATTTCTTCTGGGTCCCCTGGGTTTACCTTGTGACACTGTTTAGCTTCAGCAGAGGAGCCATAAGCACACCCTGAGAAAGACCTGTCTCCTTCTGCACATTTGTGCCAGTACTGATCTCGCCTTCTCTCCCTTCTTTCCTTCTGTGACCATTAATCTTCCAAATGCACCCTTCTGAAGCATTATGATATGCTCAAGCTGGATTCCCAGCTCTCAGGAACAAGGACTGCTTGTCTTTTAGTGTCCTGTCCCACCCAGCAGGTCTATGCTACCCTGAAGTACCAGCATCCCAAGTGTGCTGCCTCAGACACAGTGCCTGGAGTCACTTGCCTGTCCTGGGATAGGCCCTGCAGTGCCCAGTTACCCTGCCTGACTGCTCATGCTCTTCAAAAGACTGGGTTGAGGAGGAATATATTTGCCCAATTAATGCTCCTTTGAGAGTAGATTCCCAGCTCTTTGGGACAGGGACTGCCTGTCTTCCAGTGCCCTGCACTACCCAGCAGTCCTGTGCCATCATGGAATACCATACTCCTAAGTGTGCTGCCTCAGATACTTATTTAACTATATTCAATGACAGTGGGATGGAATAGATAAATACGGTAAGATACCCTTCCCTCACCCCCCTCCCTCACCCCCCCCCCCCACACACACACACAGCAGCAGTTATAGACAATAGGTGAACAAAATTATTACAAAAGAAAACTTTCATTACATCTTCTATTTTTGTAATGGAATTCATTGATTAGATACTGTAACCTGTCCTTCCCCACTACTATTGCCAACTATGGAAGGGTTGTGCACAGTGCACACATCTTCCAATAATGCTCAGGACATTAAGCAATTCCCAATTGTCAAACAGTACAGGGAGAGCTTCCCTAGCCTCTTTCTGCCTTTGCTGATCTTCTCCCTCCAAACCAGGGATACACTCCCTACAGATGCAAATAGGAGAAAGCCCACCAGAAATTTCAACTTCCAAAAATAGATGCCACAGCACTAAGGGAAGTAAAAGCATTCTGCTCCCTTGAAGCTGTTTTCTGTTCAATATTTCTTTTGTGCTTTGCATTAGCAAGCCACAGCAACCATTCCTCAGAGGTTCCAAGTCAGGTTCTCTGTGTTTTTCTGCTTTGAAATCCTAAGCCCAAAGAAGCCCTTCCTCACTCCCTCAGACAGACTTGAAGCAATAGTTTTTTCTCTCATCCTTTTTTCTCCTTTCCAATCCAAAGCTCCAGTACCTCTTCCTTACTCTCTGAAAGTCCGAAGAAAAAACTGGTTTGTGCTGGGTTGTGTCTTCCAGCCCTGCTGTGAAATCATGGCCTATGAGATTTTGCAGAACTCAGATATGGATCTGTTTCTCTGGTTGTCTGCCGAGGGTTTGCAGCATAACTGGCTCAAGTGCCTTGTGCTGGCTGCTGGAGACTCCTCCCTCACCTTCTCCCCCTTTCACATTTATTCCAGTGTATCTGCATAGTCAATGAAAATGAGGTCATCGAATGGCAATTTGTGATTTTTTTCCCGCAGTCAGTTGGTGCCAGGATGAACCAAAAATTGTGATTTTCATCTATTTTTTTCATATGAAAATGAATGTCTGCCTTGACGTCAATGCTCCTTCTAGAATCCAACGTTCTCGTGACAAAAGTCCCTCCTTCATGAAGAGCTTTTAAGTATAATCATGTTATAATAAATGGTTTTGCTGCAAAGCTGTTAGAAAATGGAATTTCTTACCAGTGGAGATTAGGGAAGTGGCTAATTACATACAGTTTAGGTATTTGTTACACTTTTCAGAAAACATCTGTTCATTACATAGTGACTATAACTGTCATTTCTCTTTAATAGGATTCTATTCTTGCAAAAAAATTATTGCCTGAAATATAAAAATCCTAAAGGGATCTTAATTATTTTCTCTGACAGGATTCTATTTTTCCGAAAAAAAATTATTGCCTTGAGTTTATTAGATTAAGTTTCAATAAAAACTGTTGGAGTATAATTTATCCCAGGAATGTACTTGATTTTAATTTATATTGTATTTGTCATATAGTTAGTTGAAGTCCACTTAGAACTATGGTTCGGAACAATGTATCCTTGAAGGATACTACCAAAAAAATGAAGTTAGGGCACATCAGCAGAAAGGTTCCAATAAAGACAAAGGTAGCCCAAATGCCCTTGAGTACAGAGCAGACAGAGCTTAAAAATTACAAATTGCCACTGCCTACCAATAACCAGATTAATATGAATAAAATATAGTCTCTAAAATGCTTGTATGCAAATGCTAGAACTCTAACAAATAAGATGGGAGAGTTAGAATATATAGCACTAAATGAGAAGTTAGATATGATAGGTATCTCAGAGACATGGTGGAAGGAGGACAACCAGTGGGACACTGTGATACCTGGGTACAATCTATATCGTAATGATAGAGCTGATAAAATTGGTGGAGGGCTACGATCTATGTTAGAGAGGGCATTGAGTCACAAAGGATTAAAGTTTTGCAGGAAACAAAATTCACTGTAGAATCTCTATGGATTGAAATTCCATGTAAAAAGGGGAAGGCGATGGCAGTGGGGTTGTACTATCGACCGCCTGGCCAGAATGAACAGATGGATGATGAAAAGCTCAAAGAAATCAGGGAAGCTAACAAAAGTTACAGAACAGTGATAATAACGGGTGATTTCAATTACCCGGTATTGACTGGGTTAGTGTCACGGCAGGACATGCTAGTGAGATAAAGTTTTTAAATAAAATAAATGACTGCTTCTTGGAGCAGCTGGTTCATAAACTGACCAGAGGGGAAGCCATTTTGGACTTAGTCCTTAGCAGAACACCATATCTGGTGCAAGAGATAAGGGTGTTGGGGCCACTCGGCAATAGTGATCATAGCATGATCGCATTTGATTTAATTAATGGAGGAGGGATGGTAAGGAAATCCACAGTACTACCTTTTAACTTTCAAAAGGGAGACTATGATAAAATGAGGAAAATAATACCCTTTTTAGTGAAAATCATTGAAAAGACAGTGCAACTTCAACTCCAAGAACACATTGATATTCATGCGCCTTTAGACGATAACCAACATGGTTTTCGCCCAAACCATGGAGTTGAAACTTTAATGATTTATCTTTTTGATTACGTTCTCCGTACCATTGATGACATTAAAAAGGGTATTATAATGATTTTTATAGACATTTCGGCTGCATTCGACTCTGTAGATCACAATAGGTTATTACATAGATTAGAGGAGATTGGTCTACATGGGGTCACATTAAAATGGTTTCAATCATATCTGACAGAGAGATTTTTACAAGTAAAGATTGGACAAAAAACTTCTCTGCCCCATAAGAGTATTACAAGGTGTGCCACAAGGTTCCGCTCTTTCTTCGCTTCTCTTCAACATTTATTTGCAGCCAATTTGCAATATTCCATTAAAAAGTGGCATAAAGTATACAATTTATGCTGACGATATTATGATTTTCACAACTATCTCCATCGAAAAACCTGATTTTTCCAGCATCACAGATTGTCTATCAAAAATGTCCACCTGGTGTAAAACCAACAATATGCAAATTAATTTTAGCAAGACAGAGGCATTATTTGTATCTCGTAACCAAAATTTTGCACATCCACCTGTCATCAAGATAGATAATTCAATTATTCCTATTAAATCAGAAGTGAAATATCTTGGAGTTACTCTAGACAAGGAATTAAATCTCAGATCACACATAAACAAGACGATTAGAAGCGCTTATTATAGAATGAAAATCATCAGAAGACTAAGGCCGCTTCTGGAAACTGTTCACTTCCGCAATGTTTGTCATGCTCTAATTACACCATTACTTGACTTCTGCAATCCTATATATCTGGGTCTAGCTAAGCAGTCACTGAAGCCTTTACAGTTAGCGCAAAACACCGCTGCTCGTATAATTTTTGGTCTATCAAATAAAGAGCATATAACTCCTATCTTAAAGGAGCTTCATTGGTTACCAATATCATCTCGTATTAAATACAAAACAGTAATTTATATTTTCAAGATAAAGCAACAATGTTCTGCAAAAAGTCTGACGTATCTTATCCGTCAGATATTAGGAACAGACCTAGGAGAAGTGTATCTGAAAATAGAATCAGCTCCTCAAATGACATCAGAAAAACACGCAAGGAGACCTCTGAGAGAGCTTTCTCGTTTGCTGCGACTTCCATTTGGAACTCCCTACCTAATGATCTGAGAGCAGCTCAGGACATCAAAGACTTTAGAAAACAACTGAAAACAGTTTTGTTTACGGAGCACTACGGTCATGCAATCAACTAATTAATTTTTAAGAAAGCAATTATTTATATATACATTGTACAATAGCTCACTTTATAGTATAGCTCACAATATATATATTGCACCTTTTCCCAAGACATTTAATCATATATTTACAAACTATGTATATATTATCACAGATTGTTTCACTATTACTTATTTTCTCTTTTGTTAAACCGCTTTGATTATATGATAAGGCGGTATAAAAATCCAATTAAATAAATAAATAAAATAAATAATTTAGAAAAAACAAAAAGGAGCAGTTGCAAAGGTCAAAGACTTACATCAAACTTGGGTGTTGTTTAAAAATACTATCTTGGAAGCCCAGACCAGCTGTATTCCACACTTTAAGAAAAGTGGAAGTCCAAAATACTGCCAGCGTGGTTTAAAGGTGAGGTTAGAGAGGCTGTTTTTGCCAAAAAAGCATCTTTCAGGAAATGGAAAAAAGAGCCAAATGACGAAAACTAGAAACAGCACAAACACTGGCAAGTCAAATGCAAGGCATTGATAAGGCAGGCAAAGAGAGCATTTGAGAAGAAACTTGCTGCGGAAGCAAAAACGCATAATAAAGACTTTTTCAAGTACATTCTTAGCAAAAAACCTATGAGTGAGTCAGTTGGACAATTAGATGATAGAGGGGTAAAAGGGGCAGAAGAGGGGACAAGGCTATAGCGGAGAGACTGAATGAATTCTTTGCTTCGGTCTTTACTGAGGAAGATGTAGGGATGTTACCCATGACTGACGTGGTATTTAAAGGTGATACTGCGGAAGAATTCAAAGAATTATCGATACACCGGGAAGATGTATTACAACTATTTGATAAACTGAACAGTAGCAAATCACCTGGACCGGATGGTATACATCCAAGGGTGTTGAAAGAACTGAAATATGAGATTGCAGACCTGCTATTAGTAATCTGTGAACTATCATTAAAATCATCTGTAATACCTGAAGATTGCAGGATCGCTAATGTAACGCCAATTTTTAAAAAGGGTTCCGGGGTGATCCAGGAAACTACAGACCAGTGAGCCTGATGTCAGTACCAGGAAAAATGGTAGAAACCATTATAAAGAACAAAATTACTCATCATGTAGATAGTCATGGCTTAATGGGAGACAGCTAACATGGCTTTAGACAAAGAAGATCTTGTCTTACTAATCTGTTATGTTTTATTGAAGGTATGAATAAACAGGTAGACAAAGGTGAGTCAATTGATATAGTGTATCTGGTCTTTCAGAAAGCCTTTGACAAGGTCCCTCATCAGAGACTTTTGGCAAAACTAAAAAGTCATGGGATAGGAGGCAGTGTACTATTGTGGATCAGGAACTGGTTAGAAGATATAAAGCAGAGGGTAGGGCTAAATAGCCAATTTTCCCAATGGAAAAAGGTGAGTAGTGGAGTACCCCAGGGATCTGTGCTGGGTCCGCTGCTTTTTGACATATTCATAAATGACCTGGAAAGGGGAATAACGAGTGAGGTTATCAAATTTGCAGACACAAAACTATTTAAAGTTGTTAAAACCCAAGAGGATTGTGGAAATTTGCAAGAGGATCTTGATAAATTGGAAGACTGAGCATCCAAATGGCAGATGAAAGTTAATGTGGACAAGTGCAAAGTTATGCACCTAGGAAAGAACAACCCAAACTATCATTATACGATGCAAGGTTCCACATTGGGAACCACTACCCAGGAAAAAGATTTAGGCGTCATCATGGATAACATGTTAAAACCCTCCGCTCAGTGTGCAGCGGCGGCAAAGAGAGCAAATAGAATGCTAGGTGTCATAAGGAAAGGAATGGAAAATAAAACAAAGGATATTATAATGCCTCTGTATCGTTCCATGGTGCGACCGCACCTTGAATATTGTGTGCAATTCTGATCACCGTATCTTAAAAAGGATATAGTGTTATTAGAAAAGGTAGAGAGAAGAGCCACCAAAATGGTAAAGGGGAAGGAAGGATACTCCTATGAAGAGAGGCTAAAAAGGTTAGGGCTCTTCAACCTGGAAAAGAGAGGGGAAATATGATAGAGGTCTATAAACTAATGAATGGAGTGGAACGGGTAAACGTAGATCGATTGTTTACGTTATCAGAATATTAAAAGACTAGGGGACATGCAATGAAGCTACAGGGTAACCTATTTAAGACTAATAAGAGGAAATATTTTTTCAGTCAACGTGTAATCAAACTCTGGAATTTGTTACCGGAGGATGTAGTAAAAGCTGTTAGTGTAGCTGGGTTTAAAAAAGGTTTGGACAAGTTCCTGGAGGAAAGGTCCATAAATCATTATTAAAAGGGACCCAGGATATCACTGCTTGACCCAATACAAGCATTGAGGAACCTGTGTCTTTTTAAGGAGACTGCTAGGTATTTATGACCTAGATTGGCCACTGTTGGAAACAGGATACTATGCTTGATGGACCTTGGTCTGACACAGTATGGCATATCTTATGTTCTTATTTTGTATAGGCGGCATATAAGAGATTTAAATTAAATTAATGCACACAGTTAATTTTAAGAGATCCTAAGGCACCTTGTGTTTACAGCAAGAACCCCAAATTAGAAACCATAAATAGAAAATATCAGAGCACTGGCATATTAAGGATGCCAGCATACATACTCCTGTAAGTGGGTCATGGAAAGCAGTCCCTGAAGTTTTGGCAATATAGTCAGGCAGGCACACCTCTGGACCTATCCATGAAAGTTGGGTACAGATGCAGCCTCTTCTGTCCTAAATTATAGGATTCCCCTGTAACGTTGAAGGCTCAATTCAGACTCATTTTAAGCAGCCAGCACCTTAGTTCTGAACATCTGGGAGACAGAAAATGTCTATTCCGCAAAAAGAGAAATAGAGACTACGTATTTTCTTCCCTATGTAAATATCTCCAGATATTATACCTCAATAATAAATGCAAACCATTGTGAACACTAACCCAGTATGTACTGTAGGCTAACTCTGTGTTCCTTACTGTCAGCAGTCCATTTCGACATCTGCAAGACCCCTTAAATGGGACAGTGCCCCCTATTCCCCTGTAACTGGGACAGAGGCTTGTTACAAGGTGAATGACTGTGAAAAGCAATCCCAAGATAAAGAGACAATCAATTTCTTAGGTACATCTTCCTGAGACTGCTCTTCTGTTGAAGATGCCTTTCAATTGACTTTGACTATAACTCTCCTCTGCATTCACAGACCCACGTCTGAGAAACCTGTGCGTAGTTAAAACATTTTCAAAGAGCTTGTACTACCCCTAACCATCGACAGTCGTAACTTCATTCTGACTCTGACTCTGAGTCATTAGCATTCCATATTCCCTTCCATGAAAAGAAGGACTTTCGGGATAAAGGGATTTTGCTTTATTTACTGAGAAGTTTGGCTTTTGTTACTGTAATATCCCTTTGAGGTTGATGAGCCTGCTATTTTTGCACTGAGCATGGAGCTGTGAAGAGCTTCCTTCCCTGTATGATCTAGCATCTTAATATCTTTTCTAGGAGGAGCTAAGAAAATTGCTATATCACCCTCTTGGGAAGTTGCTGTCCAGAATCTATAAAAAACTAGAGACCCCCTAATGCCTTATGGATGTTTTAGTTACATTTTGAAGGTACAGAAACTCTCTCCTCTTGTCCCTATAGATTTTGGAAGCAATATTCAAAAGGACATATCCAGTTAGCAGGACTTGCATACCAGATACGTCCCAGTGAGAGGCGCATTCAGTGGCACTCTCTAAATAGTGCAACCTCTACTATGGCTTCTCACATCTCTGTGCTGAGGTCCCTTTAAGAGCCTGGCAGATCCCCCTTCAGTCACTAGGAATCTTCTGCTGATGATTTTGTCAGTTGGGGAAAAACCTCTGATGAGAATGCAAGGTTGAATCCTTCTCAAAGCTAGATTAGCTTTGGAATATAAAAATCCTAAAGGGATCTTAATTATTTTACATGTTTGAAATAAGCTTGCAAATAGTGACAAAAAGATGTTTCCAGTGAGCCTGATGCAGGCGGAAAAGCAGAAGTGAGCACAAAGAAGGAAGCAGTCACCTGTGCCCCAGGTGGCGTGTCGGCTTCGCAGAGAAGCCATTGCACTCGATAAAGTTGGCCAAGGACCGCAAAAAGTTATTTCTTTTTAGCAACTAAGCCTTAGCATCGCAGTAAAAAGTTTAGTCACAGAAATTGTGCACATTGAATTTTATTTCGACGTTTTTACCTTGTGAAATTTAACAAGGTTAAGGTTATATTCTTTCATATGCAATGATCCAGTAAAGATAAATCTGTTTCATATCCATATGACTGGAGTCTTACTTTCCCTGAATACCTAATGCCGTGCATGCTTAAAATAAGGGACACATACAATTAATGTTCCTGTGTCATCTTGCAAAATTTGCAGCCAGAGTAAGAACCCAACATAGATTCTCTCTGGAGTCTATTCTGTAAAACGAATAGCGGGGATGGACATCCCATTGGGACATCCATCCCCACTATTCATCCGCCTTTCCCGTCCCCACCAAGCCTCCTCAACGAATAATGAGTTTAAATAGGGAGGCTAGATGGGGGCGGGGAAGGGGCAGTGCAGAGGCGGAGTTAGGGTGGGCATTGGGCGGTCCGCAGCTCCGGACATACAGGGCCGATTCTGATGCCAGCCCTGTATGTCTGGGGCCGGCAGACTAGACAGGGAATTTATACCACCTCTGAGGTGGAATAAGTTCCCCTAGACGGCGGGCCCAGGCGGCAATAAAGGCTGGAGGGGGTGCAGGAGATTCCACGCAGCCTGACCCTGGGATTAGGCTGAGGGGAAAGAATGAAGTCGTTGACTACCATGGATCGCGACTCCTGAATGGAGCCATGGTGCCATGGCAACCAGACACCATGGCGCAGCGACTCCATTCATTTGCTTTGACTGACTTAGCCGGGTAGGTGTCTCTATGTACAGGCTGACTGGAATCAGGTCCCGGTTCTGACCGGACTCACAGAGGCCTGGGACGCACATCATAGAATATGCCTCTTTGTACCCATTCTGAAAAAGTACTGTATTTTCACACATATAATTCACACGTTATATTCTTTTTTGCAAAAAACACACCCTCACGCGTTATAGCATGTACGCATTATCTACATAATTATCAATTCAACACGAAAAAAAGTTCATAGTCATTTTTAACTTTTTAATAAATTCCTTATTTCTGAAATTCTGAATTTCAATGAGACTAAATATGAGTAAATGAAACTAAATGAGACTAGGTCATTTCCAGTTCAATCAACATCATCATCATCTGACTCCTCAAATCCTTGACAGTCCATTCCCTCCTCACTGTCATCGTTGAAATAACTAAGATCCAACTGCAGATGCTCTTCTGTGATTTCTGAAGAGATGTCGTCACTGCTATTGGTATCTTCATCTTGGACATCGGTATCTGAATGTGTCTTATTCTACTAGTAAACATCCCAGACTTTCTAAAGCCATTGCGGATGGTTTGTGGCATTATTTTACCCCAAGGAGAAGACACCCAATTGGAAAGTTCTGAAAACTGCGTCTGCTTCAGTCTTCCTGATGATGTGAATTCATAAATCCCAGACTGCATCCATCCATCCATCCCTCTCTCTTCTCACGAATGGCTTGAATGGGTGGTTAACTGCTATAATCTATCAGCTGTAGTTTGCAGGTAAAATCTTCGGGTATTACAGTTATGTGGGCACCAGTGGAGTTTATATAATTTGAAAGTTTTTTTTCTTTTTGGGCAGCCATGTTGTTGAAAATTAGTAAGGACTTCTTGAAGAAGAATCCTCCCTGCCTGGCCCTATAACATTTATCAATCCAAACTTTCATAAGATCACAGTCCATCCATCCCTTCCTATTGCAATGGACAACCACACTGGTGGGCAGTTTTTCATGGGGCATGGTAATTCTCTTGAAAACTACCATCGGCTTTCATTTCACCCCACTCGCAGTGCATCCAAGGACTACAGTGAAGCAAGCCCTCTCATGTCCAGTGGTCGTAATAGCTACAGTTTTCATACCTGAAGCAGCTACAGTCCTGGTGGCAGGGATGTCGAAAGACATTGGAACTTTATCCATATTTATAACGTCAATTGCAAAGATACCATGTTCAGAGATTTCTTTGGAAACAAATTCACGGAAGTCGTTCATCTTCTGTTCCCAGTCGTCCAGAAGTCACGGGCCTACAGTGGTTCTCATTCTCACTGAAAGTCCATTTCTTTTCATGAATCTAGAAATCCAGGTGAAACCCGCTTCTAAATCAGTGATTCCTCTTTCATTTGCTAGAAGCTTCACTTTGATCTGAATTGTGACAATAGAGATAGCTTGATTTTGTTGCCTCCAAGAAAGAACCCGATCTCGCGAGTCATTCTCCAGTTTAGGCCATTTTGCTTTGGGCCCACAACATGCACCTTTGCGGGGGTTCATATTCTCAAGCTCCTTTTTCTCCTTTCTCCATTTGCAAATGGACATCTCTCCAACCTCAAACTCTCTTGCTGCTGCTCTGTTGCTTGTTTCTTCCACTCTCACAACGACTTTTAGTTTGAAGTCAGCGATGTAGGACTTGCATTTCATTTCTGGCATGGTCAACAGCAAAAAGGGTGTGAGAAATGCGTGGTATATGTGTGGGTGCATTATCTGAAAATTCTTGAACAGCATGGCATCATTTCTGTGCATTATACATATGTGTGCGTTATATACGTGGATGCGATATTTGTGTGAAAATGCGGTAAACAACTGATCTATGTTTACCTATTCTACTCCATTCAATATTTTAGAAACCTCTATTATATCTCCCCCTCAGTCATCTCTTTTCCAAGTTGAAGAGCCCTAATGTTTTTAAGCCTTTCCTCATAGGGGTATCCTTCCATACCTTTTACCATTGTGAGGGCTCTTCTCTGTGCCTTTTCTAATTCTGCTATATCCTTTTTAAGAATTGCACACAATATTCAAGAAGCAATCGCACCATGGAATGATGCAGAGGCATTATAATATCCTTGGCTTTATTCTCCATTCCTTTCCTTATGATTCCTAGCATTCTATTTGCTTTTTGGGCCGCCGCTGCACACTGGGTAGAAGGTTTCAATGTATTATCACAATGATGCCTAAATCTTTTTCCTGGGTGTTCATTCCTAAATAGAATCTTGCATCATGTAACCACAGTTTGGGCTATTCTTCCCTAAGTGCATAACTTTGTACTTGTCCACATTAAATTTCATCTGCCATTTGAATATCCAGTCTTTCAATTTATCAAGGTCCTCTTGCAATTTTTCACAATCCTCTTGTGTTTTAACAACCTTGACTAATTTTGTGTCATCTGCAAATTTGATCATGTCGCTCTTTATTCCCATCTCCAAGTAATTTATGAATATGTTAAAAAGCAGTAGACCCAGCACCACAGTAGTCCACTGCCTCCTATTACATAACTTTTTAATTTCGCCAAGAGTCTCTTGTGAGGGACCTTGTCAGGATTTCTGAAAATCCAGACCTATAGCTTCTTGGATCATCCCTCAAACCCTTTTTAAAAATTGGTGTTATGTTGGCCACTCACCAACCTTCAGGTACTATAGATGATTTTAATGATAGTTTACAAATTACTAGTGATAGATCTGAAATTTCAATTTTCATATCTTTCAGCACCTGGGATATATACCATTTGGTCCAAGTGATTTGCGCCTCTTCAGTTTTTCAAACTGCCCTATTATATCTCCCAAGTTCACTATGATATGCTTCAATTCCTCCAAACCATCACCTTTCAATATCACTTCTGGCATGGGTATCTACCCTATATCTTCTTTAGGAAAGACCAAAGCATAGAATTAATTTAGGGGCATGCTTACTAACGTGCCCTACCAGATAGCATGGAGTCCAGTATGTGTCAAGTGCTAAAAATCTCATGCTACCAAAGTAGCATGAGTTGAGGTGGAAACAGTCAGTTCTATGACAGAGCATGCACACACGGGTAGTACAGGTATTTTTGGCACATGCTTCCTCAGCGATGTTTCACTCAGCATAGGTGCACTTACCGCCACCTCAGTGGGTATTAAGTGCACCCTCAATAATCGCACCAAATAGTAGGAGCTTGAGGGGGGGGGATGCTTGCAACATGGAGACATGCTCGGCATACCTCCATTTTATAGTGTGGGTCAAGCGCCACCTCTGCACTCATTTATGAAGATGATCGCACGCTACCATGAAAATCTTAGTAAATATGCTAGTTATTCTCTCCAGTATGGCCTTATCCTCCCTTGGTGCCCCTTTTACCCCACTAATGGTCCAACTGGTTCCCTCACAGGCTTCTTGCTTCAAATGTATTTGAAAAAGTTTGTATTATGCGTTTGTGCTTCCAAAGCAAGCATCTTTTCAAAATCTTTCTTTGCCTGTCCTATCAATGCTTCGCATCTAACTTGTCAATGCTTATGCTGTTTTGTTTTCTTCATTTGGATCTTGTTTCTATTTTTTGAAAAGTGTTATTTTGGCTATAACAATGAAGAATATTTCTAAATGTAAGCAGGTGACAAAGGAATCACCTGGCTAGATCATCCCAAATGAAAACTGTCCCTCTCAGAGTGGACAAATATTGCCACAATAAAATGGTGTCAAAATGAGCATAAGGATAGATTAGGAGGAAGAAAGAAAGATATATATAGAGAGAAAGTGCCTTTGAGTCAATGCTGACTCTTGGTGACCCAATAGCGCCTGGGTTTTCTTGACAGTGTGACCAGAAGTAGATTGCCAGGCCTTTCTTCCGAGGCAATGAAGGGGAATTTGATTTTCAACTCTACCTCCATTCTGCTGCCCACATGCAAAATATATGGGCACTTCTGCACCCACATAACTAGTAGGAAATTTTCAAATTGGACTCTACCCTTGTACAAAAGAACTTGGGGACTTTACATCTCTGTGGATTACTGAAAAGTGCCCCTATGGAGCAAATCCAGGAAGGCGGATAGCGGGGCTGTATGTCCTGATGGAGCATCCAGATCTGCCATCAACCCTCAACCTATTCCGCCTCCTTGCCCCGCTGCACGTAAAGAGCCACTGTGCGTGCTGCAAGGGACGGGGGTGGCACAGGGGTGGAGCATGGGTGGAGCGTGGGCAGGCCCGACCCCTGGATGTACAGGGCCGATTCCGGTGATGGCTCTGTATGCCCAGGGATTGCCGGGGGATGCCCTGCTTATTCCACCTCTGAGGTGGAATAAGCACGGGGAGCCTCTCTGATCCTTCCCGGCAGCCCCACCCCTAGCCCCGAGCCCAACAGCTCCTCCACCAGGGCAGCAATTCACCCACGATGGGTCCCCATCACCCAATCCGGGCCCTGGTGGCCCCCATCGAGGATCAGGTGGCGGGGTGACAGGGATGGCACTGCGGCAGGCAGACCAAGTGGCAGGAAGGATGTCCCCACAGGTATGCAAGGGCACACCTGGCTGTCTCAGGGCCCGATCCTGCCCACACAAGAACATCTAGCACCCATGGTGCAGAATCGGGTCCTAACAGGCCCATCCTGCTAGGGGGCGCCCAGACGGTCCGAACGTGCCCCTTCAGGGATCAGGCTCCATGTGAATAAACTACATGAAGATTTCTCATTTCCTATATATGCTATATCTCTGAGAACAGTCCCTATGTCCTTGTCCTCTGCATAGGCATGAGAAAATCTGTGCAACCATTCTTGCAATCCATGCAGGAAAGCTCTGGGTAAGTACTGCGTTACTGTTTTATTGCTTTTGGCCGCCACTGCAAACACAGAGAGGGGAAGCAGTGGGGGTGGGGTGGGAACAGGTGAGCAGCAGGAAGGAGGGTTCACCTACGGCACCTCATATCCTTACAGCAGCCTTGCAAGCAATTAAAACAAAAATATAAATCTCCAGTGCCCCTCCTCAGGAAAACCTCTTCAGTCCGCAGGTGAGAGCAGCCACATTGTTGAGCAATGTACGTACTTTTACCCATAGGCAGGCTGGGCAATAATCAAGAGCCCTGCTTTCCATTGGTAAATCTTTTTTTTTTCATTTTTTCATTCACTACACATACAATAACAATCTTGAAAAATCTAGAATTCAATCCACATTATCATACAAAAATAAAAATAGTATAATATAACTATCTACTGAAGCAAGATGGAGATTAAAGAGAGGTTCATGACATTTTAGAATGTCTTGAAAATTAAAAAAGGGAAAAAAAAGTAACGAGAGACTAGCATGGATTCAGACATTCAAGTTAGCTTTCTCACTGTGCATCAGAACCAGCATCTGATCTGAAATTTTGATGTATATTTGCATGAATAGCACAGCTTGGGGGGTCTTTTACAAAAAGGTGCTAAGCAGTGAGCGCAGGTTTCAGCACATGCAAGCTATGTCCTGTGGCCCATGGTAAATGTCAGCGCACTGCCAGCGCAGTTAGCGTGAGATGATTTTCACGCTAACTGCGCATGACGAGTAGGGGTGGTAAGTGGGTGGGTTACAGGTGGAGAGTGGGGTGTGGTGGACGCTTTGCACTCAGCGTGCCCACATAAACTACAAGGCTTGCAATTAGTGCGAGTGCAATTACTCCAACTCGATAGGTGGAGGTAAGGGCACCCAAGCTAATATTGGCATGCGCTAGGGCATGGTATAGTGCTTTAACTGGCAGGACCATGCTGTCCACGCCCCTTGCAGTTAACACAATGGTGTTGCACCTAACCCGCCATGGTAGTGACACTGGTAAACGTTCAGTCATGCAGCTGAGTTTTGAATAGATTGAAGGGGAGAGAAATGGTTCAATGTCGAGCAGGTTACACTAGTCTTAAGTGGGAGGTGATGAGAGCGTGGCTACGGGTCTTCGTACTGTGTTCAGCAAGGAAGGGACAGATGCTGACGTTATAGAGAAAGAACGGACAGGTTTCCACTGTCTGTTGGATATTTACAGAGAAGGAGAGGAGGTAAAGATGATCCCAAAGTTACAAGCTGAGGAGACAGAGGGGATGACAGTGCTATCTACAGAAACACAGAAAGGACGGAGGGAAGAGGTGGGTTTTAGGGGGAAAGATAAGAAGCTTTATTTTGGCCAGACATATAACTCAAACTCTTAGATGTGTAACTCTAAGTAGCACCACCCTGGAACGCCCAAAGCCCATTCCCTTTTCAGATAGATAATTTTGGCTGTGTAATGATTTATAGGTTCAAAATTATGCATTCAAGTGGCCTGGATTTTTTTTTAGAAAGCACTTATGTGGCCGGCACTGCTTCCAGCTGTAAAAGTGCTGTAGAATATTAACCTCGCTGCATTCAAGCTTTCATGTGGGAAGCAGTGAAGCTGTGAGGAGCCCATTGAGTTCCGCTACATATATTTACTTTTCTTTGTGTTTTTAATGGCATTCCAGCACTGGACCTTCTGATTTCTGCTCTCAGGGAGGTGCTGCCAATATAGGAGAGTTGAGCTCATTTCCCAGCCTGACCTTTGCTCCTCAGGGAGGGAGCATCAGCTATCACACAGCATTGCCTGTATCCATGTGAAGGTATATTTTAGAAAGTCCATGTAGGTGAAATCTGGGACATCCTAGTCAAAACATCTGTGGGAGTGACAGCAGAAAAGATGGACACATGTAAGTGCCTTGTAAAATCGGCTAGTTCCCATCCTGAAAACTACACATATCCGCAAAATAAAAAGGGGAAATGGGGACATGTGGACTGATGGGTATGGCACATGTAGGTTTTTGCCCAATTTTAGAAATCTGTATGTGTCAGATATAAACGTCTGCCATTCAGGGAACCTAGATGTTCCCACAGCCCTGGTTCGGAGTGCAGAGGTGTCTCTCTCACCACATACATGTCCCAACCTGCTATCTTGAAAAAGGGGCTGTGCAGTGGTGCTGGAGCTAGGCCAAATGCCTTTTTACTTACTACATGAGTTCTTGAAGGAGCAAGAAATATCGGGGGAATGAGGGGGCATTCCCCTCTTCTTCTTACAGTTGTTGAATTGCAGAAAGGAACATTTTTCTGAATCTTATTTGTGCCCTGGAGCAGATATAGCCATGGACGTCTCTGACTGCGACTTGAGATGTGCAGTGTTGATCTAAAATCAGACACACATGTATCTTTTTCGGCCCACCCCAGACACACCCCTGTGAGACGTGGGCATGATTGTACCAGACACGTGTAAAGCTGGGGACATTCATGTGATTTGACCCAGTACAAGCATTGTGGAACTTGTGTCTCTTGGGGAAACTGCTAGGTACATATGACCTAGATTGGCCACTGTTGGAAACAGAATACTGGGCTTGATGGACCTTGGTCTGACCCAGTATGGCATATCTTATGTTCTTATGTTCTAATGGTCATTGTCAGACATGGAAACCATGAATAGGGCTTCAAAAATGACTTTCTTAATATAGTAACCTTAAAATAAGAAGAAAATACCTCCAAATATATCTTGAGATACTCACTTTCAGAGGGCAGAACTGGACGAACAGCGAGGTCCTGCTGACTTGGAACAGACTGATCTAGTTTGATAGCTTGTGTTGGCATGGAAGAGTAGCTTAATGGTTTGAGCGGTAGTCTAAGAGTCCCACTGCTGCTCCTTGTGGTCTTGTGGTAAGTTACTTAACCTTCTATTGCCTCAGATACAAACTCACCATAAGTTACTCCTGAAAACACCATGCATTAAATGCAACATCCCCTCCCTTATATATGCATATAGTTATTAGTCTCCCTTTCCAGAGCCCTCTGGATTTTATTATCTGGCAATGTTTTGTGTTTGCTGTTGAGGAAACAAGGTTCCAATTCCAAGGATGCTCTGACCTAGATTGGCCACTGCTGGAAACAGGATACTGGGCTTGATGGACCTTGGTCTGACCCAGTATGGCATATCTTATGTTCTTATGTTCTTACACAGGCAGGAGGTTACAATAAGAAGCCACTTCTTTGTATGGCTGAGCACAGCAGCTCTCATGTCATACACTAGTGCTGGTTCTAACTCAAGCCCCATGCCCTGCTCATATCTTGATTACTAGCAACAACAATTAAGATGAGGGGTGAGTCAAGAGGTGGCCATGCAGGGTAACAAAGAGCACCAGTCTCTAGCATTGCAAAACTTCAAATGCATTCTTTAGTGAACTCTGAATTAAAAACACCCACATGGAACTTTAAGGAGCATTAAGCAGCCGAACAGGAGAGTTTCCAGCATAAGTGATTCTACTACTTCGAGGTCCCTCAGATAGCTACTCATGTTACACCCAGAATACAGAGAACGAGAAACCGAGGTCATGCTGAGGGAGACTGGCAAAGTCCTTGGTGGGCAATCAAACCCACAATTTCCTATGTTATTATTGCCTACACTCCTGAAATGCAATACCCAGGTTCTTTTCTGACCAATGATGGTGTTATGGAAGCTGAGCCATGAATTAAGCTGTGAGAAGACAGAAGTGCTTTTTCTTCCAATTTAAGAATATATGAATAAAAAATCAAGAGTGGTAGCAATAGTCGAGAAAATTAGCACAAAACCTATCAGAGGGCCTGTGCTCACAGGTACTGCAGTGACCCTGCTTCTTGGATAGGTTGCCTTGGTAGCATGAGCCTGTGTAGAGTTGGACCCTCCACAGAACTTCTGTTCACTAATAAACCCCACACAGACTTTCCCTCTTACTGCTAGTGTGGGCAATCAGTTTTTCTAGGGTGGATTCTCCTATATTATCTACCTGTGTTGGCACATGATTAGAGTTGCCAGATACCTTTGGTCCAAAATCAGGACATTTTTTCAAAAAATACGGTAATACTTTTCAAAAAAGCATTTTATTAGGCATCAAACACAATAAAACATTATTTACATGTATTTACTGTTCAACAATATTTGATTTAGCAGATTTTCATCAGCCAAAATCTTTTTGTACATATTACCACAAGATAATGAATAGTTTATTTTAACTTGCAGCAAGCATTTTACAATTTTAATATCCAATCAATTTCAATCATCTGTCCACTGCTTCTTGCACACTGAAAATACTCGTTCCACTAGTGATGTTATACATAATTGCAAATTAATTTATACTAGTAACATTACTATGACAACAAAAATTGAAAATGTTAACAAACCATAAACTATAATCAAGACTTTGCGCTTCTGGAAATTGTTTATATTTTCCCCCTCTTTACGTACGTCTTAAATTCACTATATTTTGTATGTACAATGGAATCCAAATGTTCCCATTTTCAGCAAAGAGCCCAAAATTGTTCCCCTTTTTCATTTCTTTTTTGGGCCGTCTGGCCCCTCGGTAGCTGCTCAGTTCTCTCTTACCTGTGTCTAGCACTACCTGCCCTTCTTTTATAGCCTGATAAGTCACAATTGGGTTGTACATAAACACAAGATAAGTGGGAAGGAATCTCACCTGCCCCACAGAAGAGCTCTCTCTCTGCCATGCCTTCCCTGCAGGAATCCATATATGAACCCCTACCCCAGTAGTCACATTAGGGAAGGGGAGGAAATGGATTTGGGATTTAATTCACACCCTTTCAGTTGTAGCTCCAAGTGATTTACATTCAGGTACAGCAGGTAAAAAAAGCCACTGTCGGACCTTTTAGTGCCTCAGGTGGGGAGAGGTCAGGGTAATGCTATGCTGAGGGCCCGGCGGGCAGGGTAAGAATCCGATGATGCAAGCTGGGGGGGGGGGGGCAGGAGGCGGCAGTTCTGTTCTGATCAACTGCCTCTTTGGGACACAAAGACATGGTTGTGCAATAACCTGGATCCACAGTGGCAGGAGCAAAGCTTCCCCAGGACAAAGCGGTGGCAGCAGCAACATGTCGCCTCTGGACCTGCCGCTTATCTCGTCCATGTCTTCTAATGGACTTGGTAATACCATCATGCTGGGGGCCATGCCAGGATTATGGGACCTTGACTAGCAACAAGTCACCCATGTTGGGAAAGTGACCTATATGGCAAGAAGTCCTACCTGCCTCCCAGTTTTGCCACACTAAGAAGATACTGCAAATCTGTAGGCCAGACATGTGGTTAATCTTGCATCGACACAGAAATGGAATAACGTTCATTCGGCAGATCCAGGGGTGAAGCATGGGGGAATCATGAAATATCTCGGGGGGGGGGGGGTCTCCACCTGCACTTCTTGAATATACTATATATGTTCAATCCCTAGCAAACTGATTTCATCCCTCCCAAATAACTCACAACTAGACCCTTTTATGTCAGATCATACTTGGAAAAATATTCATCACTACTTCCCACGAGAGGCTGAAAAGTATGGGGGTGAAGCGATCTCCCTTGGGTTATGAGGTTCAGTGCAGATACCCAGTTATCTGATTAACTAACTGGATATTCACGTAACCCAGGACGCTGGAAAACTCTCAGTCCTACCTTTATCTAGGGTCAAATTGTTAAAGTCTTTGTAGTCATTCAACAGATTATCTTGGAGAGGAAGGCTTTCTTCAAAGCATGGTTTCAGATAAAACACTTCAACGTCCCCCAGTTTCCCAAGGAACTTAGGAAACTGTAGGAGGAAGTTAATCTAAGTTAATGTAATTTTGTACAGTTTAAGATCAATAAGATATTACCTAATGTAGTAAATTGTAAAATGTGAGCCAGAATGTAATTGACCAGTAAGTAAGACTACAATCAGACTAAATGAAATATTGTGAGATGTTGACTTAAAAAATAGATTAAAGTTTTAACTTTTCTGACACTTCAGAGGATTGTCATTAAAAGTTACGTTAAAATACTTTAAAAAGTATTACAAAGACACTATTCTACAAAAGCTTTTTAAAAAAACCTTGAAGTGCAAACTACCGTCCTATTTTCATTCTTTCCAATGCAATGGTAGTGTTGTTGTTAAGTGCCGTCGAGTCGGAGTCAACTCATGGCGACCCTCTGGATAGCTATCCTAAATTGTGTTTTGTCTTCAGTCAGGCTGCTCATTGTTGACAGACTGGTACCCGTATCTGCTGTTATTGTATCGATACATCTCATTGCTGGCCTTCCTCTTTTGCGTTGACCTTCTATCTTGCCAGCATAATGTCTTTCTCTAATGATTCGCATGATGTGTCCAAAGTATGAAAGTCGAAGTCTTGTCATCTGAGCTTCTAAGAAAGCTTAGGTTTGATCTCCTCTAGTACCGACTGGTTTGTTCTTCGGACAGTCCATGGTATACACAGTATTCGCCGGCCACACCATAATTCAAAGGCATCAATTTTCTTCCTATCTGTCTTGTCACTGTCCAGCTTTCACATCCATATTGATGTATTGAAAATACCATGGACTTGAACAAATTCGAATCTTTGTATGGAGAGAGAGACATCTCTGCTCTTGAGAATCTTATCTAGGTCTTTCATTGCCATTCTGCCAAGAGCAATGCGTCGTCTGATTTCTTGACTGCTTGTTGCTTCTTTATTGATAGTTTATCCAAGTAGGTTAAAGTTGTTCACAATTTTCAATTTCTTCTCCTTCAACTATGAACCTGTTGATTATACCAGTTGTCATGATCTTTGTCTTCTTTACATTAAAGGTGCAGGCCCATTTTGAGACTATGTTTCTTTGATTGTGAGAAGCAAATGTTTCAGATCATCTTCACTTTCAGCCAGTAATGTGGTATCATCAGCATAGCGAATGTTGTTGATTAGTCTTCCACCAAACTTCACACCTCTGTTGTCTTCATACAATCCTGCTTGTCTTATGATTTGTTCTGCATATAAATTAAACAGGTAGGGGGAAAGTATGCATCCTTGTCTTACACCTTTGCTTATTTTAAACCATTCTGTTTCTCCTTGTTCCGTTCAAACTCTTGCTTCTCGATCAATGTACAGATTGCGCAAGAGAACGATCAGGTGTTCTGGTATACCCATGCTTCTTAATGTGGCCCAGAGTTTCTCATGGTTTACACAGTCAAAAGCCTTGCTATAGTCGATAAAGCACAAATAGATATCCTTTTGCTATTCTTTAGTCTTTTCAAGGATCCATCTCACATCTGCAATGATGTCTCTCGTTCCTCGCCCTTTCCTGAACCCTGCTTGCACTTCAGGTAGTTCTTGTTACAGGTATGGTTGTAGCCTCTTTTGAATAATCTTCAGTAGAATCTTGCTGGCATGTGGGATCAGAGCGATTGTGCGATAATTTCCACAGTCAGTTGGATCACCTTTCTTTAGTATTGGTATAAACACAGATCTTTTCCAGGTCAGTTGGCCATGATGTTTATTTATTTATTTATTTATTTATTTTATTACAAATTCTTATATACCGCGCTATTAGAATCAGCACGGTTTACCATTGTAACAACATTTGCAATAGAACAAAATCTTTTGCTTACATTAAACAGGGATATTAACTTGGAAGTAACAGGGTAACTATATACATAAGAGACACATGTAGGTTATTTAAACTATATTGTGTAATCGAATTGTAAAGTGTTCATGGAGACTATGTAAGATCTTGATGGTGTATTCTTTTAAGTCAGTGGGGTTATGTTGTTGGTATGTCAGATGCTGTGTGAGTGATAAGAGGTGTTTGAAGTGGATGGCTGAGTCAGTGTGGGTAAAGTGAAGGCAGAACAGGTGATAGTTTAATGGCCTTTCTGAATTGCGAGAGGTCCGTAATTGATCTTTTATGGGGTGGGAGATTATTCCAGCACTTAGGAGCATATAGAGTAAATGCTCTGTTTCTTGTTGTTTGAGTACATTTGATGGACTCAGGTGGTATAGATAGAGTATTATTGGTTGTTGATCTCCTCAGTCTGTTAGTGGGATATCAATGTCTGATCAGGAGTGATGAATAGGGTATGTGGAAGATATCCAGTTAATTGCTGCTTGAATGTCAGTATTAATGCCTTGTAGATGATTCTGTGATTGTACTGGCAACCAATGTAGTTCCATAAGTATGGGAGTTATGTGGTCTTTTCTAGAGATGCCGTAAGAGAACGCGGGCTGCTGCTGTTCAATTGCAATGTTGAAGGAGGATTTATAGAGCTCTTAGGGAGTCCATGTAGGATGATGTTGTGCGATAATCAAAGTGTGGCATCCCCTAGTGTTTGAAAATACTGTTCTGAAGTCGTCGGGGCAAGTAGAGGTCTTAAATGTCTTAGGGGTATGTGTTACTAAACGTGAAGGTTAACGCGCGTAGTATGACGTTAACGACCGTAAGTGCCAGTGTTAACGCGCCGTAAACAAACGCGCCAACGACCGGCTAACGTCGTACTTACGCGGGGAAACACCGCGCTGAAAACGATCCGTAAAGCCCCGCGGACGCGTTTAAAAACAGCGCAGAAGGTGGAGAGTGGGCGGAGAGAAGGGGTCAATGGGCGGGAGAGTGTGGCGTGGAGAGGCTCCCCCTCACTAACGCGCTTGTAAATTCTGAGCTCCATTCCAAGGGCTGCGAGGATGAAAAACCTTCCGTTTTAAAGGCTTTTTAAAGGGAAGAGGAAAACCATTTCCCGTCAGCAATGGTACAGCAAAACCGGGGAAACACAACAGCCCCCCCAAACGTGAAGTCAGTGTGATACAATGTGCAACTGAACAAAATAGCACATAAAACGTTTAAAAATGGACCACAGGAAACATTTTTAAAAAAAGCCATAAATAACAGCTTGGCAACAGTGATAGCAATGGGCAACAAGGAACAAAACACTGCCTGGAAAAAGCACCAAATAAAAAAGAACGATGTGTGGAAGGGTCTACGCGTACAGGGACCCATTTTAAATAATTCATTTCATTGTATTGGATTGTCCTGGGAAGTGTGGTGTAATGTTTCCCAATGATATCATTGTTGCCCAGCTTGGTTATGGGTGTGTGCCCCTTTTGTGAGGATATATCTCTGATGGTGTTATGTTCACCGTTGTCTGCATACAAGGTAAATGAGGTCACCAATAAACCTGTTGCAGAGCAGGGTTTCTGCACTTGTCAGGCCAGTTTACCTAACTCCAGGGACTGTGGCAACCTGTCCCTCTGTGGCTACCTGGTGTGTTCGTTGGCAACCGACACAGCCAGTGTCTGTTAAAACCAGAGGGTCACAGGTTCAAAATCCCAGCTGGGGGTCCTGCCAACCCAGTCTCCCATAGCTTTACCCAGCGATTTATATATTGTAGGTTTAGAGGTCCAACATAAACATTGAATAGTTAACCGGAAGACAACAACCTTTAATTGCAGAGAACATACACATGGCCCTATATTTTACCACACCCAGAAACAGGCCACCCCACCCACATTACCTGTAAAAGGCAGAGTTTCCGCAAATGTAGCTCCTTGGAGGGCCCCACAACATTCCGGTTCAACCATGCTGCCTCCAATAAAGATGCCTGTGCCTGCATAGCTATGCACCACCCCCATGTTTATGCAGAATGTAGCTCATGCATATTTATGAGGGAACAGCATGGAAAACCCGAACAGTGTTTTGGAACAACCAGGACTGTAGCTATGGGGAACTCTGCCGTAAAGTGCAGCAGCCAACATGGCGCACACACCCACCCACAGGCCCTCTTGGCCAGTGCCACCTGGAAGAGGCAAGAAATTGGAGTACCTGCCTGTAGCTCCCAATACTAGCAGTTGCATACCTTTATCAATGCCACCCGACACCTGGGTAATATGGTACACAGCCTATCAACTGTTTGCTAGGAGAACTGGCCGATATCAATTCCTCTGTTAAGCACATTTTGCTCATTGAGCTCCACCATAACAATCATTCTGATGTCTGCGGTGTTGTGCTGCAGGTTCTGGTCTATGCACAGTGTTCACCCCCCTGGGGAGTGACCCCCCCACAGTCTTGTGTACCATATCCATGCCTGTACTATGCCCCGGACTGGTGTGGTGTGGTATGGCTGCTGACCACCTCTATAGTAGCACAATGCTGACATCTGTGTGGGGGTGGTTGGCTGTCTATCCAGATGTGGTGGCTGCAACAACCTTCCTAAGGCCCCAATGCCAGCAATGTTGCCAGAATTTTGGGCTGCCAATGTGCATAATGAGGAGCAAGGTACCATGGGTAGAGGCCGGACAGGTTGGCCTGGCCAGGGCGCATCTGCACAGGGCATAGGGCAGTGACAGGCACATTGTAGTGGCCGGCCACCCACCTAACAGTTGACCTCATTATGTTGCTGCGGAGGGGGGGGAGATCACTCTCACCCTTACTGTGCAGTTGACCACAGCAATGGCTAGGCACCCCCATAGTGGCTATCTACTATTTCTCTCATTGGATATATATGGTTTGCCTTTTGTGTTCCCCTGTCACTGATTTAACTGTGGTATGCTGACATCCCAGTTCTGGGTGCAGGCATCTCCAGCTGGGCACTAGCAGACTATTTGCAGCTGGTATGTGTTGTGATGGAGTGGCTTGCAGTTGCAGTGGCTGATGTCTTGCACCAGGGGAATATCAGATAGTGGTGGGGTGGCCGCATGCCATATCTACGGCTAATGTCTGTCTGCTATTGTGTTCTGGATGTGTACATAGCTGCATTGACTGCTCTGTGGGGTGTGTCCCCCTCAGCAGGACGCGGGGTTGATGTTCCCCCTCTATGTCCACCTTGCAGGGAGTTAGATGTTGTATCTTTTGATATGAGAACCCTGTTTGCTGCCCTGGTGGAGTGGGTGGTGGGTGTGGTCCATGGGGGCTACACCTGCCTGATTACAGACAGAGATGTCCAAGGTGTTTCTGCAGAAACTACCTCTTCACACTATAACACTGCTGTGGACCTGCACCATGGCCTCTTTCAGCCAGGGACGGTGCTGTGGACACTAGTGCTAGGGCGCCTCACTGCACCCTCAGGGTGAGCACAGTACCCGCGTCAATGTTACGGTGTGTAGCTACTCTGTGTCCAGTACAACACCACGGTCGGTACCCCCCCGATCAGGCCGAGTTGCTGTGGGGGTGGATTTCCCCATGGTGTGTATGTTTGGACAGCTGATTTGCATGTTGCAGTGCATCATGTTGTGACTCGCCCAATCCAACCCAGTTAAACACCAGCACCTGCTCACAGGCTCTGCTAAAACATAGGCCATCACACGTACATCTGTTTAGCAGAATGCGTAGGTGCAGGACATCCTATCAAAGTCTGTAATATAAGATGCCCACACTGGTAAAAACACACGTACTCGACAGCACTAATGTACGCAGCGCGGCTACGCACTTACAAATGCACGCGACCAACGTACGTGGCTATCACACTCCGAGGGTGTTTTTCTGACACCAATACTCAGCGTACCGAAAAAAACATTCCTCCTCTTTCCTTCTGTAATGTACAGGATGATGCCTGAGACAGCCTTGGGGGCTCGAACCCATGCTGCCTGTTAATAGAGGTCAGTACCGTAACCATTGTGCTACAGCTTTGTTTTCAGTGCTTTGTGTCTGTACGTCTTCTTAACGATTAACGCGCAGGTGCACGCTGCACAACTCGCCCGGTAACGCTCGTTAAGTTTTCTAACGCGCGGTAGTGGTAACGATGTACCGCCCATGTCCTTATTTGGGGTTTCGTTCACTACCATCCGGCATCCTAACGCGAACTGCACTAACGCGATTTAGTAAACCATACCCCCTGAGGGCTATGTTTACTAAATCGCGTTAGTGCAGTTC
Source organism: Ichthyophis bannanicus (assembly GCA_033557465.1). Lineage (NCBI taxonomy): Eukaryota > Metazoa > Chordata > Amphibia > Gymnophiona > Ichthyophiidae > Ichthyophis > Ichthyophis bannanicus. Next base: position 913,711,949 of record CM066033.1, read on the forward strand.
GCGGTAGGAGCCGCGGTAAGGTGAAAAAACCCCCAAATAAGGACATGGGCGGTACATCGTTTACCACTACCGCGCGGTAGCAAAATTAACGAGCGCTACCTGGCTCCGTGCCACGTCACAGCGTCCGTTAAGCATAAGAAGACTGACAGACCCAAAGCACTGAAACAGAGCTGTAGCACAATGGTTACTGTACTGACCGCTGTTACAGGCAGCATGGTTTCAAGCCCCCAGTGTGCCGAACACAGTGAAGGCTATCTCAGGCATCACCCTGTACATTACAGAAGGAAAGAGGAGGCCATGCTTTTCGTTACGCTGAGTAGTGGTGTCAGAAAAACACCCTCGGAATGTGCCT